>JAWDGP010001093.1:257500-542500 GCA_033675545.1 Elysia crispata | reverse complement strand
ATCATTAGACTCTAATTAGACTCGCATAAGCCATTACAAATTTTGTCTCTGAAATAAAATCTAATAGGATCTGGCCTTACATTTCTCGCCTTTTTGTCTCATATTAGGCCCAGATGGCAGTCTTTTATTGACCTATGAAAGTGATGGACAAAATAAGAAGGCTGCCCAGGACTTCTGTAGTTATATGCTTAGATCTACAGACAAAACTACTGACAAACGTAAATGGGCAGCTTTAAGGAAGGCTTTGGCATCGCCAGGTAGGCATATTTAGTAAATTAACTGTTTGCATTATTTGAAAATAAATAAAGAACCTATTTGTAAATTGCTGTCATGTATTTATGTTTTGTACTTATCAAGGTCTTATTCAAAGCATATTTGTCCCTGAGTGCATGCCATAAAACCTATTTTGAGCTCTGATAAATGGGCTCTCTGGTTTCAAACCATTTTGTTCACTACCTCTGTATATTTCAATAGATAAGTTGAACAACATCAAATTATGTATTGAATTGATTCTCATGCTTCCAGATTAATTTTTTTAATCCATGTTTGCCTCATTAACTTTGAAGGATTCTGAACAATAAAAGAGAGAAAAATTTCAGTGTAAAAACACAATATTTTATCAAATAACATTCTTTATTTATGCCATTTCCCATTGAAATACGATACAAAGAAGGTTTGGTACTGTATAAAAGAATTAGGCTCAAGCAGTTTTTGTTTAAATTTTGTATATTTTGTCCATAATTTTTACTTCAGTGATCCATGAAGTTCCAAATTTTCAAACCTGTGCTTAAATGGAACAGCCAATATCTTTGAATGGCTGAGCATGAGTACTCGAGAGTTTTATGTTCAATGACAATCTTAGCGGGCAAACATGTTAAAATGTACAACGCGTACGGTACTTATCATGCTTTAAGACTGCATTGCTTTCAGATTAACTTTTACTTTTTTTTGTCAGTCGATTTTTGACTTGCTTATGGCTTTACACACAAAAAAGAAAGAAAACAAACATGAGAAAGCCATCAGATTCTGAATACAAACTATTACTTGATCATGAAAATTAAAACGTTACAAATTTGAAACACTGAGCAGGTATTTTTTTTTTTACAACTGAAACTTTTCCAACCCATAGACATGCTGAAGCAAAAAACATGCCTAAAGCCCATAAAGATATTTTTTTCAGTTTCAAGCAATGGTTATGGCTGGATTAAATCATGCATCCTTGTTTACTTTCATCCTCAGGCCATGAGCTTTTATGTTACATTTTAAATGAGAAGGAAGAGAAGCTACAAGTTCTTGAAGAGCGAGAGAAATTAGTGCGAGAAACGTTCAGGAAGGAATTATTGTCTACACTAACTGCTTCAGAGTTCTGCAATGAATTCATGTTTAGAACTCGTGATAGAGAAAAGGTGAGAATAACTAATAATAAGAGCAGTATACTGTAGAGTGTGTTACTTCTACCACTTAAAACCCTTACTCAAAAACTCGAAAACGGCACAACTGCACGTACCCTTACGTAAAGGTCTGTGCAGTTGTGCCATTTTCGAGTTGTCTATATACATGCACTATAAAAAAGAAAACCTGTATTAATCGTTAGAGCAGCTGATATAAAGTTGTATTTATGACTTTTCATCACCGGTCTAAAAGTAATTATTCTTTAATTTGTTTAACAAACTGATTCCCAGAGACCAAAACATATTTGTTCCAAATTTTGGTTTGGAATTTTTGACTATTTTGACATTTGTATGTGATGCTTTGTAAATTCGCCAGTGAACCAATAATTGCTCATTTTAAGCCAGCCAAGATTGGTCGCCTTTTAAAGATTAACTTGATCATATATCTATATCTGAGAAACTTTCAAACACATTTTAAAAAATATAAATTCTGTCTTTGAGAAACTGAGCAAATTGATTATTTCTAAATATTTGCTAATCCGAACATTATACACATACCCCAAAAAATTCATAATACTGTAAAGATTGACCTAAAAGTAAAAAGAACAATCATACTTAAAGAATAGCACAAAGAACTATAAATTAAAAAAATGTTTCTCTCTAAACTAAAAATTATAGAATGTTTCCCGTAAAAATTCAATGTTATGAGGTGTATATATATATATATATATATATATATATATATATATATATATATATATATATATATATACTAGTTGGTTACCCTTTCGATGAATTGAGTGTCAGAGCTAGAAAATTCTTGGGAAAACTTTAGAACACTTTGCATTTTTGATGCATTGAGAGGATGGGTTGATGGTTCCGCAGGGTCCATGAATCATATTGGTGACGACTAAGTCATACAGTATAGGTTCAATGTCTTTGTTTGGAATCTCGGCACTGACAATGTCATCAATCGTTTCAGGTTGCACTTTAGAGTCGGGATTTAACCAAAGTAGCATGTGGGCATGGGGCAATCCTCTTTTTTGAAATTCAATATTGTACTGCCATGCATGTAGTGTCCAAAACAGCCTTTCTTAATGAGTTGAAGCATCTTTTGAAGTTTCAGGCGAAACACTCTAACAATCAGTTCAGGACGGTCATGCGGGCGTTGTCCAGTAAAAAGATTTGAAGTGATTTCTTCCCAGTTTGGATTTGTTGTGACTGTAATGAACAGATCAGGCCTACCAAATTTCCTTACATAAGACATGGCATCTTGTTGTTTTTCAAACATGAAGCGTGGTCCTCCATAGTATGATGACGGCAAAATAACCCTCTGACCAACATTATTTGGGTTTCCATCTGAATTGACAATTGTGTCTCAGAGGTATTGATAGTTATCTGCTCTCGGTTCTTTACAGCCAAGAGAAGTCAAATGGAATGCACTGTTGTATTTCCTTATGTCCTGCAGAAAGCGCACAGATTGATCAGTTGTCCCTTCAAACAGGACCGCTAACTGCTGCGGAGGAGGTGGAAATGGTTCTGGATTTACTTTTCCATTACTGCAGCGCATACCTTTAGATTCATCTCTAAACTTCATCGCTTGGCAGTGCTGGCACTGGATCATGTCTCTGATTGAGGTCTCATTTCTGAATTGAACAGTGTTGAAGTGAAGGGCGGTCTGATTTGCATCATTTTCTGTAGCCTGGCGTCTCTCTGTTTGTAGGCCTACATGTTGCATACTTTGAAAAGCAGTCCTAGATCTAGATTCTGCTCTGGTTGTAGAATTAGAAACTCGAGTCGATCTAGATCTACTTTTTATAGATCTAGAACTAGATCTAGCATTCTCTGACTCTGAGTCTTACTTGTCATTCTCACTTGATGACGATCTAGATCTAGATCTGTGTCTCTTCCTATGGTAATTTTGGCTAGGAGTTAACCTTTCTATTGAAGAACCCCCTTGTCTTTTGGCATTCTTGATTTAGGTCTACCTACATCTAGATTCTTTGCTAATTTTGAACAGCATCAATTGTTCAGAAGGGTCTATCCATCAGCTGTGTTTTGGCCACAATTCGTACGGAATGGGACATCGAAAAGTGTGTGAATCGCCGTTCAGTAAGCCATGCATAATAGACTTCCGTTTGGCTCTAAAAATTTTGACTATGGCGTTTGTGGGCCGATAAAGGGTATTAAAATGAGGAAAACATAAAATTTGAAACAAAAAAATAAAAAAAAAAAAAAAAACACCAAGAGACTTCACACTTCCTTTTATAGATGTGCATCTTACCACTATAGATTAGGTATCCTAGAAAATTTGAAGTCATTTGGTTCAGTGGTTCAGAGGCCTTTTGCCTCAGAAATTTGAAAGTCCACAAATATATATATAGTATATATATAAAAGATTTTTCTTAGGTCTTTGTGGATTCAAGGACCGTCTTGTTGTGGCTATTGGTTATTTGATTCATCTTCTGTATGCAGATGTAGCTCAGCTTTACCGCATTTTTATTTAATATTTTGTGCAGCTTGTTGTGTGTTCGGAAACACGTGTGTAGGAGTCGACAAAAATTGGCCGATGTTAGTGTGACATTTACACTGAGTTGGGGGGGTCGAACCTGTTGGTGTTTCTCTTTATTGTTTTCTTTTTGTTTCTTTGTTTTGTTTCGTCCCTTTCTTCTTTGTGTGGTGTTTTCCCTTCTTCAGTAGCATGTAATTTCATTCATTGCCAAGTAATTCCTGTTTTGATCGGGCTTTCCCAGAAATGGCTTTAAGTTTCAGGCATTCTTAGAGAATGACTGAAATTGAAAACCTCTGATTTCCAATTTTGCCTGGTTGTTATTTTGGACCAGTACCAGTCAAAATTTGGCGCAGTCAGTACCATATGTCTAGCCTACTCATAGTCTTTTGTAACGAATATGCAAATGGCCCGATAAGCATCCCAGCCAGCCGCACGATGTACGAATAGTTGAAACTTGCATGCTTAGCAGTATTCGCTGTGTTTTTACTGGATCCTCCCGCCATTTTATTATCGGATTACGTTTATTCTTCATTGTCCGCCTTTGGGTTACACCTTGTTCGAGCGGATGCTTTCATTATGAAATATTTCAAGGAGTCTTATTTGTGCTTTGGTGTAGATTTTGAGATGTTGTTTTCCACTAAATATGTGCACGCTGATTAAGTGTGACTCATGGCACCAGACATCATACAATGTAATAATATATATATATATATATATATATATATATATATATATATATATATATACTGATAAAGAGTTAAACGTTTAAAGTTCATCGAGTTTGTTCTACATTTAATTAAAATAATATATAGGTCAATATGATTTCACTGTCTAGAGAGTGAGTGTTTTGAAGTGGGGGCCATTTTTTAAACCCTGTTTAACTAAAATCTCAGATAGTCAAAGTACCTTTCAATGCTTTAAGTTAATATATGTTTTATTTTATGATGTCTCGAGACGGTTGTTACGTAGGGTTTTCCTTACACACAAACATATATATATATATATATATATATATATATATATATATATATATATATATACACATATATATACATATATATATTTACATATACATATATATGTATAGAGAGAGGGAGAGAGAAAGAGAGAGAGATAGGGCCTATAATTGTAATGAAATAAGTAAGGCTTACCTTGTTGTATATGACAATCCATGACTTAGAAGTTTCGAGCCTAATGTTAGGTGATAGTTTTCCCGCCTGTGCGTTTAAAGACCTAAAAAAAAGTTTTTTCAACACTAAAGCAATTCGATTAATACCTCAAGTGGAATCTGTTTCTGTTTTACCTCGAAACAAGAGGCTGAAAAATCACTCAAAAATGCAATGTCTGGGATTTCATAGGAGGACATAGAGTTACAATGTTATATGAGGAGAAGATGGCAATAATTCATAGCTAGGATGACTTTTATGCTCGAAATATCCAGATTCTCTCACTAAGCAATGTTTTTTAAGTGTTTAATAGCATTTAAAGTACAGATTTGAGCACAATAAATGAGAAGTTCTGAAACAAAATAGTTCTCCTGATTTGACCAATTTGTCACAGAGATTAGTAATCATGGGTCTTTATTTATGTGTGTTACATATTATCCTCTCAAAGCCGCTATTAGGTGTTCAGATGTTTGGTTTTTTTCTTTTATCCCATCCTTTAGCCAAAGACTATCTGTGTCTGTGTTCGATAGGTTATTTTTAAAAATCACTCTATAAAATCAATATTTGAAAAAATGCCAATGAAGACCAAGTGTATGAGCACGTTTTAAGTCCATTTCAAATTTTGCGGTTATATGCATCAAAGGTCTATTCCAAGAGCATTAATATAGATGGTTATCGCTAGATTTCTTAAAAGGATGAAGCGAGGTGTGTGGCTATTCAATAGTCAATTTAATGTTAAGCCCTCTTCTTTCTATCGTATTGATATAATTTTGTGTATATACTTAATATGGAATTTTTTAACCTAATATCAATTTAGATTGAGAGCGAAAATAACAGGAGTGGCAACGAGGCTGCAAACACGCTGATCCTAAAATACATGGTGACATACCCCAACTGGTTTCCCGATCTTCTTACTATTCTGGACAGACTAGGTATCAAGAAATTGGCAAAAAAATTACGTGAAAAGGATCCTGAGCCAAAGGGTGAGTGCCATCTAGTTCATGGTTGCAGTTTAGTCAGCACGCCTTTTTTAAATCCTTTCATTTGTTCATAAGCAATTTTTAAAATATTATCTGCTATTAAGACACGTCATAATGCAGTTAACGAACATTTTTTAGCCAATAGAAAAGCAACCTTTTGATCTACTGCCCCGATCTAGGTCTTCAATGCAGAAAAGCTATACTTGCTGGGCTATAAAAACTATACTTGCTGGGCTCTTTCATGAAAGTATATATTTCAAACTTAATGTACAATATTGCAGATAACAAAACAAAAAAAAAAGCCCAGGCAGTCATAATAATTACGGTTTGTGGACATATATTTATGATCATATTCGACCAAATCTTAAGGATAATCACTGGCTTTACAAAGAGAAAAAATGGACTCAAAAGTTTCTAATATGTCTAAGTTGATGTTTTTTAAGTATATGTCCCCAAAGGCTAATAGGCTTAATTTCTAGCTATAAAAGTCCATAGCTCCACCTACTATCCTTGTTAGTGAAAAACAAAAAATAAAAAATGATGATGATAGTAGTAGTAGTAGTAGTAGTAGTAGTAGTAGTAGTAGTAGTAGTAGTAGTAGTAGTAGTAGTAGTAGTAGTAGTAGTAGTAGTAGTAGTAGTAGTAGTAGTAGTAGTAGTAGTAGTAGTAGTAGTAGTAGTAGTAGTAGTAGTGGTGGTGGTGGTGGTGTGTTGGTGGTGATGATGATGATGATGATGATGATGATAATGATGATGATGATGATAATAATAATGATAATAATAATAATAATAATAATAATAATAATAATAATAATAATAATAATAATAATAATAATAATAATAATAATAATAATAATAATAATAATTGGAAGAAGAAGAAGAAGAAGAAGAAGAAGAAGAAGAAGAAGAAGAAGAAGAAGAAGAAGAAGAAGAAGAAGAAGAAGAAGAAGAAGAAGAAGAAGAAGAAGAAGTAGGAGTAGTAGTAGTAGTGGTAGGAGGAGGAGGAGGAGGAGGAGGAGACAATGAAGAAGGAAGAAAAAACTTGTATGTAGTGCCATACTATCTTTCTAATTAGATTTTCTTGAAGCTTACATGATAGCCAATATATGAATAAAGTAAATAAAGAAAATTTAGGAATAAAACCTTGGTCCAGAATTTAGAAAAACATTGTTTCCTTAAAAGATTTGAGTCTTGCGTTTAGGCTTTTACAACAGTTGGGGGAAATGAATCGAGAAGGCATTTACATCCAGAGAAAAATTACATGGCGGAAGAACATGTTTGCCTTCTTTATTTTTATTCATATGTTTGTAAGCAATCAAAACTTGTAATGGGAGCATTGTTTACTAAGATTTAAACGTGTTTACTAGAACAGTTTATGCAACAAAAGTGGATACATCTTATTTACTAACATCTGATGGTTTCACTTGCTTTTCATCTTAAATAATATGTTTTACCTTAAAATGCCGAATTATTGGAGTACACTGTAATGGCAAGGCCTTATAATAATTTACTACTGTTTAAGTTAGTTAAATGGACTACAATTCATATCATCATTTTTACCTTTACAGTTACAGATGGTCCGGCACGAAACACACGCTCAAGTGATCGCCGACCTATACCTATAGTTAACGACCCTGACAAAATGGCTCGTAACATTCGGGACGCTCTTACTACAGACAAGCTTGACCAAAGTTCTTGTGATCTTGATGACCCATCAAATGTTTCATTCTCAAGTGGAGGCTCCAGCTCACCTACATTTATTGGTTTTCAGGCTGGGTCTGGCGAAGTTGCCTCTAGTCTTTCAAATTTCTCAGGGACCAGTAAAAACAGTTTGTTTGACACATGTGGATTTGCCTCTGAGATGGATGAAGCTTACTCAAGTCAAACAGAACTCTTGAAATATTGCCCAACTGAGATGGGTTTGAAATCTGACCAAGATGATTGCAAAGATTCTCATTATACAACTCATGAGAACAATGTTGTTAGAGTAGGTCCAAAAGATTCAGATGCAGCCTCATGTAGAAATCTTTCTTTACCAAATACTTCTGAAAACTACAACGGAATTGGATTTCATGCCATTCGTGAGCAACGGGAACGGGAGAACACAGCTCCGAGTAAAATTGATAAAAAATTGAGCTGCTTGAGAAATTCGACTACTTCCAATGCTGAGCTTAATAGTCAGAAAGATGCCGTTTCTTCTGTTTCTGAAAACGATCCAGAAGAGCAGACAAGATTAAAGGATAGTCGTGAAATTTATCGTTGCAAACAGTGCTGTCAAGTCTTTTTGTCTAAAGAAAAAAGAGATCAACACATGTGTTCAGGTCCTACCTCAGGAAAACAGTTAGGATCTGATAGCCCAAGATCCTTAAACATTTACCGTTGCAAACATTGCTTAAGATCTTTTGTTTCAGCAGATAGCCGAATCCAACACACCTGCTCAGTTGTTCCTCCTTCTACTAACACTAACACTGAACGTCCTAAGAATGTTCTTTTTTCTAATACTCAAATCAACTCAAATGAGCAACCAGGAAAACAGTTAGGATCTGATAGCCCAAGATCCTTAAACATTTACCGTTGCAAACATTGCTTAAGATCTTTTGTTTCAGCAGATAGCCGAGACCAACACACCTGCTCAGTTGTTCCTCTTTCTACTAACACTACCACTGCACGTCCTAAGAATGTTCTTTTTTCTAATACTCAAATCAACTCAAATGAGCAACCAGGAAAACAGTTAGGATCTGATAGCCCAAGATCCTTAAACATTTACCGTTGCAAACATTGCTTAAGATCTTTTGTTTCAGCAGATAGCCGAGACCAGCACACCTGCTCAGTTGTTCCTCCTTCTACTAACACTACCACTGCACATCCTCAGAATGTTCTTTTTTCTAATACTCAAATCAACTCAAATAAGCAACCAGGAAACCAGTTAGGATCTGATAGCCCAAGATCCTTAAACATTTACCGTTGCAAACATTGCTTAAGACCTTGTCTTTCAGCAGATAGCCGAGACAAACACATGCTCAGTTGTTCCTCCTTCTACTAACATTACCACTGCACGTCCTAAGAATGTTCTTTTTTCTAATACTCAAATCAACTCAAATGAGCAACCAGGAAAACAGTTAGGATCTGATAGCCCAAGATCCTTAAACATTTACCGTTGCAAACATTGCTTAAGATCTTTTGTTTCAGCAGATAGCCGAGACCAACACATCTGCTCAGTTGTTCCTCCTTCTACTAACACTACCACTGCACGTCCTAAGAATGTTCTTTTTTCTAATACTCAAATCAACTCAAATGAGCAACCAGGAAACCAGTTAGGATCTGATAGCCCAAGATCCTTAAACATTTACCGTTGCAAACATTGCTTAAGACCTTGTCTTTCAGCAGATAGCCGAGACAAACACATGCTCAGTTGTTCCTCCTTCTACTAACACTACCACTGCACGTCATCAGAATGTTCTTTTTTCTAATACTCAAATCAACTCAAATAAGCAACCAGGAAAACAGCTAAGGTCTAACACCCCAAGATCTCCAAAACTTCACCGCTGCAGACACTCCACGAAAGGTTTTCTGTCGGCAGATAAGAGAGATGAACACCGCTCTTCCAAAATTTCCTCCAACAACGACGATTAAGAACTTTACCGCAACAGATCAGACGAAGGCTTCACCTCGTGTTTCATTTAAATTTGAACCGAATCAAGAGAACAGGATATACATACACCTTTACCCTGTAGAGGCGTATATTCTTGCAAATTCTGCTCAAAAGGATTTCTATCAGCAATCTAGAAAATCACAAGGGCTCAAATGCTCCCTAAAACTGATTTTATCATAAATTTTAACTAATGCGTTATCCAAGCCTTCACATTGAACTGTCCATCATATCGTTTTGGATGATATTCAAATTTTGTTAAATTACGGTCGATATAGATTAATACTCTAACCTTCAGATCGGATGACCATCACAGTAAAGAATGAACAGAACACTGTAGGAACATTGTCTCACCAGAAAAACCAAAACTGTTAGTCAATATATGCCGTATTCAGCAGAAAAACATCCTTCCCTTTCGCATATATATATACATATATATACAATTCAGTTCTGATACTTATCTTAAGAAAAAATTAAAAATTTAAAAAAAAACGTCTGAACTCTCCTTTTGCACAAATTATTCACGAACAGCTGCAAATTCATATGCAATGAACAAAAAAAAAAAAAACCCAGCTGCGTCTTAATTATCTCATGAAACTATTTCATTTAATTGTTTTACATCAGTTGTATTTTTTACTTATCACCATCAGATCTTACAGATTGTCCAATTGGCATAATAGCAGTATGCTTTTTTGTTTTATCATAAACAGTTGGAATAGTTTTGAATATCGTTTTTTTTTTTAATTTGTGGGTGTGGTCATATTCATTTTGATAAGTTGATAATCATTGTGAGGACAATTACTTGCAAAAGTGCAGCTTAAAAACATTTTTAGAGCATGAAATTGGCCTTTAATGGAACATATTGATGATAAATTAACAAGTCTTAGTTTTAATTAATAAAAATGTATGATATGTTTTGATTTCAACTGTGTATCATATGGAATCTTGGACCACTTCTTCTATGCACGTTGATTGTTCAAAAATTTTTTTATGTTTTTGAACTCTACATATAACAAGTTTGCCTAAACGTGATATTATTTCGTCTGTTATATGCAGTCTACCTGCACAATTTAAGTCTTTTGTCTAAAGTACTGCTAATTCAATTTGTTGATTTACCTATCTGTGCCATTTATTTTATGTCCTTTTGGATGATATAGTTTTTGGTATTCTTATCTGCAACGGTAAACTGCTTTAATTGGTAATTAATTGAAAAAAAATAAAGTGAATATACTGCATTAAAAGTATTATATATTGATCATTTTTGCTATACTTATTCTCAAGGGGTCTTTGATCGTTTAAAGGGGATTTTAGAAAGAAAATACTGCTATTGACAGTTACTTTTTCCTTGTCCTAAAATGGATCAAAAACGTTTTACGTGTAAAACAGAGTAATCAAACAAAATTACCTTTGACGTTTGATTTGTACTTCGTCGGGTCCTTGCGTAGAATGGAGACAAACCTCAGCTACAACAGTAATCTAGGTTTAGACAACTGATATCGTGCGAGAGCCATGGCAGGATTGAAAATGTTTATTCCAGACAGACGTAGTGGAACAACAAAGCAAGAAAGTGAAAGAAAACAAAAGTAAAGAAGTACGTTAACTATCTGTTTTATGCACGGTACGAGCTCTTTAAAATTCAAATCAGTGGTCGCGGGTAAGTTCGTGAGATTTGCGTATCTCAACTAAAGCTTCGTAAAGGGAAGATAAACTCCGTTCCATGGAAGTCCAGGTGAAGACAAAATGTGGCTAACCCAAATAAAACAAAAAACGATAGTTGTCTGTCTAAGAATTTTTTAGGACATTTCCACAGAGTTTCGGATGTTTAACAAGAAAACTGACCGTTGTAATTAAACAAAGCCGCTAGAGCTTCAGATGTTTGATAAGAAACTGGCTCTTGTAGATACACAAAGGTTTCGAAGGATCTCATTTATTGAAAATAATCATTAAATGGTCTACAAGGGGGCCGTGCCTGTTGATTTTTCGTGATTCTGCAATAGTAGCATGTAATTTTGTAGTTCTTTCATTAAAATTCCTAACTTCACGGATGTCAAATTTTGAGAAAATTCTGAAAGAAACTAAGATTCTACATCTACAGGCTAACATCGAAATTTCATTCAAGTTTTGCCTTCATAAAATAAATAAAGAAAGTCGAAAATTTGCGTTTATGTATTCAGTACATCACAGTGATCCTAAAATCAATAAAAGGATAAAATCTACTGCGATTAAATATACTAAGAAACAAATGTCCAATATGCTACCTTAAAAGAGAGGTTCGTGGTGCACGTATTAACTTCCAATCTTGATTCCGAAGATCCGAATTGTACCAAAGGCAACCATTGAGCCCTGAAGCACTAACACTTTTCATTGGACGCACAAACATCTAAGATGAACGATAACAATAATAATGCATACCTCAACTTTATTGTAATTTCTAAATTGGGCTTAGATGAGGAAGACCAATGGAAAAATTATAAGGAAGAAGAGAAAAATTGCTGACAAACGCTTCACTCTTCTCGTTGCTGAGAGAACGATAGAGGTTAATCATATTAATAGAATGCCTTGAACTGGGCAGCCACTTACTTCAACATCAAGGCAACTCAGTTCCTTTTCGATCTCTCAGAACGGGTCGCAGAATTGTGCATCTTCCGCTATGGTCACATGATACAGTAATATGAACTACCTCTCCTTAAAAGATTAACATGAAAAACAAATTGACCAAATTCTATTTAAATTGCCTACTTACTATAAATAGAATTTTTGGGCGCCATTATTTAACGGCTCTTTACACCACAGAAAATTTTCTCTACTCTGTAAATAGGCCTGATATTTTTATGTCTGGGCATTCATCTACAACACTGTTGACAAAATTGTATTGTTCCTGATGAAAAAAAATCAATTTTATTGACTAGTATTATTCGGACAGGGTGAATTAGTAAAAAAAAAATTTTTTTTTCATTAAAAGTGTTAAACCAATAATTTTAACAAGCAATCTTTGCAATAGATAGAAATGTGCTTAAGATCCCTTTGAAAATAATATTAAAACAGATATGCCATCGTTTTAGTGCTTTCTCGTGGTTGTTTCAAACTGATCCATTTTCGGCAGTTTATAAGTGATTCATTGATCTTTCCTTTTCTAAATCTAACGACTAAAGAAACTCGAGACTCGGGTGAAAGTCCCAAGGTTTTCATCTTAGTAGTCGTTGCTGTCTTGGCAATAGTTGCAGGTGTTTGTTACATAATTATGCTGCCCTAAACGTGGTTGTCCGCAATAAACACTGATCACTGATTAAAATACATGAACAATGAAATTAAATTGAGATTTCAAGGGGGGGGGGGGGGAAGAGAGAGAGAAGGGCAGATGAAGAGAGATGTCGATAAAAAGAAAAAGTCTACTCTAGGAAGAGAAGGAAGCAAGAAGACCCTTGAGAGACTGACTGCTTAAAAAAAAAAAAAAACAATTACGAGCGAGAGCTGTCGGTAAAAAGAAAAAGCCAGAGAAGAGAAACAAGCGAGAAAGACCTTAAGAGACTGAAGGCGAAAATAAAACGGGAGGCAGAGATAGAGTAAAAATAAAAAAAAATATATAAAAATTACAATGTCAGTATTGGAAAGAGAAAGACACAAATATAACCTAAAAAATTAAAGAGAGAGAGAGTGAGAAAATAAGAAACAGGCGAAAATTTGAATCTACTTTTTTTATTCACCTATGGATATATAGAAAGAAAGAAAGAATGATAAATAAATCGACAGAAATGGAAGAATAAAAGAGAGAGTTATAATCTTAAAAACATTACTTTTCAAACGTATGTTGAACAATTAAATAAAATAACAGACTTTTTTTCAATGGCATTTAATTTTTTAAAATTATTTCCGATTTTACATAATCCTGAACGTTGAGCATCAAATAAACATCTAAATTTTTTTTAGATGAAATTACTTGACATGCTTCTATCTTCTGCAAAGAGTTAAGAAGCAATTTAAAACAAAAATAAAAATAAATTAAGGAAAACAACAGTCTTTTTAATGTGTTCCTTTTTTCTCTAAAGGTGGTTCAGTAAAAATTACCGAGAGAAAGAACTAAGAGCGAGTAGTACCATTTCTATGACATTAAAATCTCGTTATGATAAAAGAGAAATCTGATCTGTTTGTTATAACATTTGAGCTTTAATATCCTTAAGTACCAATACAATATGGTATATTTTAAAATTAAATGTAATGGTGTCCTTAACGACAATTTAAGTCCGTGGGATTTCCAAACTTTTTCGATAACTTTCAGAACATACTACTTTTAACAAGTATTTAGTTGTATGTAAATCCTGCATATTCATGCCTTCAGCATATAAAACGTCGGATTTTATTTAAAATACTTTCTCAGCTTTTTTGTTTGTTTGTTTGTTGACGTTTTACCGTTTGGAATGAACCAGCAATGAGTAAGTCTGTTTCGAATGCTCCTCTGTGTGCACTAGCGTTGTCAAAAATGAAGCATACCTTTTGCTCTGCGTTACACTGTATATCGATAGAACTCGTACTGTAGAAAGGCATTGAAAAAAGGTCAAGGGCCATAGCATCCTGAGACAGATCGTGGTGGATCAGTCCGCCAACAACAAAAACAGCGCATGTCGTTGTCAAACTAGTCGTGCTTCTGCCTGGGATTACCCATACAGCAGATTCACCGCCTCATGACAACCACCTATTTCGCCTGGTTCAGGAGTTAGTTTCAGCTTCATCAATGAATTCAGAGTCATATTCCTGAGGAAATTTCCATCGGTCAATTAACGCCGCCTTAGAGATGCAATAGTAATATAGCGAATTCCGATAAAATGCTTGGTAAGGGCAGTGTTTATAATTATATTTTAACCATTGAATTGTGTTGTTGTCTCCCGTAGCTTGGAAGGCGGGATTACCCGAGATATTAGTCAAGGGAAGTAGTAAAAATAAGTTTCTGGTTTTTAAAAATACTACGGTTATTTTCCCTTTAATACAAAGCGTTTGATAAGTATTTGGTCTCACAATTTAGACAATTATTAACTATTTTGGTATCGTCAATATTACAGCACTCAAATCTTTTTCTCTCAATTTGAACACAAGTTAATGATTCAGTTGACATCCGTAGTAGTTCTGGCTTTTTAAATTACTACATCTATTTCCCCTTTAATAGAAAACCATTCCATTAGTATTTTGGACTCACAACTTAGACAGTTATCTATTTTGGTATCGTCAATATTACAGCACTCAAACCTTTTTCTCTCAATTTGAACACAAGTTAATGGTTCAATCTTCATCAGCAGATAATAGTTATGTCCCTCATATATAATTCAAAAGAGGTAGAGTCTACATTATCGATATTTAACTGTTGAATACATTCTATAGCGTTCAAAACAAATAAGGAAACGGGTCAGTCAAAGGCCTTTTCGATTTATGTTTTCTTTTGATATTTAGATAGTTTCTTTGCAGAATAATAGATGCATGCAGCTTTTGCATCTTAAAATAATAGTGCAGAAACTATTTATAAAACTTCTTTTAAGAATATTTTATGCGACTTATCAATTAGAGGCGCAAAAAAGGCATATGACTTGGTCCGATAACGTAAACACCATGTCAATCACAGTAGTAAGTCGGTCAATGTATTTTAATTTTTTTTTAACTTGAAGATATTCTTTTAACGTAAAAACTAGCTCTATAAAATCTGAAAAGTTGCCATGGTTTTACTCTGTTATCACGATGATGTTTCAATTGTTCTTTTTTTTTAATCAACTTTAATAAATATAATCTATGGGTAGAACTACATTTATAGAAACAGGGGGGTTTGGAAGAGGTGGCTTCTTTATTGAATGATTATTATCTTTGACTCCGATCGGATACAAAAGTTCGCGACTCTTTTGTTTTGCTTCATTATTATATCTGTGGGTTTGGGGATGACATTTAAAGGAGAATATTGGCGGAAGAATAGAACCAAGCACACAATATTTCAGTGAGCATGGTGCCCTTGTTACATTGATGTCGGACCCTTTTAGATTCAGCAAAACTAATTTTGATTTTTTTTTTTTTAGGTGGTAACTTTATCGGAGATGTCATGGTGATTTCCCCGATGAATTATTTAGTAAACACTTCAAAGTCATAGCATCTTTCGGGCAACATCAATAAACGTGAAAGAATTTGACTATGTTTTGAGTCTTATTTCAGCTAAGATTAAAAGTAATCGATAAAAAAATTGTTTAATATTGAGAGTACTGATGAAAGCTGTATAGCTGGAACTTAATAAATATAATAATCGTAAATATAATGCTATAATAGTTTCAGAATATATTTTCAGTGCAAGAAGAGATAAAGGTTGAGGAGGCTCCGCTACTTACCCCCGGCCCCAAAGGCAAGCATAAGATTAATCGCCATGTAGAGAGAAGCATTATTCTCAGCATAAAATTTGATTCTTTTAAATTTTTTTCCTATCCACTCTACAATCCACGAGTTTCATTTTTTCTTGATTTTTTATTGTTTATTCCTTTTTGTCCTTGATGAATCTCTCAGTTATAATAGCAACTGACAGCGCACTTTTATTATAAACGAATATTAAAGATATTGTGGTTTAGGCTATATTTAAATAAACAATTTTCAAGATAAAAGTTAAGAAAAATATATGATGCACAGCCTGAGGGTCGTATGAACATTTTGATCTCGTTATCATTAGAACTAAAACTATAATGACAAACGTTCATGAAAAAATCTAACCGGAAATGAACATCACGTGAGGTTAAATCCCTTTACTAAAGGGAGTTAAATCAGTAACTAAGATCACCTGAGCACTATGAAGGTGATTATTACTACTGAGATGGTCTCCGTGGAGGCTTAACACTTGAACTTAAACAGACTGACAGATAGATAGACAGACAGACAGACAGACAGTTAAATAGATAGACAGATACATGGGTAAGTAGACTGATAGATAGATAGATAGATAGATAGATAGATAGATAAATAAGCAGGTAGATAGATAGATAGATAGATAGATAGATAGACAGACAGATCGATTAGATACATATATATATATATATATATATATATATATATATATATATATATATATATCAAGATAGATAGATAGAAAGATAAATCTATAAAGAAGTTCAATATGCAGGCTATATCTCGGCTAGCCGAGAAAACCGATTCAAAAGAGACAATTAAGAAACACTCAGAGTGACAGTGTGAAGACGCGTGTGTGAGAGAAAGAGAAAGAAAGAAAGAAAGAGAGAGAGAGAGAGAGAGAGAGAGAGAGAGAGAGAGAGAGAGAGAGAGAGAGAGAGAGAGAGAAGTAGTATAGAAAAATCAACCTCAAACCTAGATCTAGAGACCTAGAGAGAGAGAGAGAGTCAGGGAAAATGAGAGACAAGAGAGAGACAGAGACACAAACACTGTCTCGCAAACGGACAAACAATAACAGGAGTATACAAGCCGATAACCTAATTAAAATGTACAGTAAAAATAAAAGCGTTGTTTTTCAGACTATTGGAGATACAATCTTTTATTTTATTTCAGAATACTGTCTTTATCTTATTTGGAAAACATAATTATAAAATAACAATAAAAACCTTTATCTGTTTTGTTTTTTATCCATTTACTTTGTGCTGGGCCACTTATGTTGTGTGGTATTTAAAATTCATAACAAAGCACAAAAAAATGTTTATTGCCTTTGTCTGAGTATCTAATTTTGAGGATCGAGAAATTTTTAACAATATTTCCTCTTTTATATTTTTTCCACAGTTGAAGGGACCCACAGATTCCAGACTGATTTAGTATTACATCAGTCGGGTGTTTTAGCAGCTGTTGAGAAGTCGAGTATACTTTGAAAAAAAATGCTTGTTAAACCTGATCTTAATATCCTCGAAATTATGATTGAAATGAGTATAACCTGAAAAAGGGTATCATTCTTTTTAATGACATCTCCAAAAACAAGAAGCAATGAATTGGCAGTAAAAAGGAGTGAGCTTAAGTCTGATAAAATATATCTTAACTATTTTGAACCCTTTTATTGATCTGAACTAGCTTATGGCGCTAATGGTTGGGGTAATATATTTATTTTGATTGCCGTACTTAATTCAATATCAGCCTGTGTATGAAGTAAATGCGTAATAACTATTTCTCTGATTGAAACCAAATTTTTGATATTCTTCTCTACTTTCTAAATATGCTTCAAATGACATGATATAATTTTTTTCTTTATATTTTCCATTTCACCCATTTCTTACCCACTTCTCATCTTTCAGATGCTTGAACAGGCACTGATAGATCACAAAGCCAAAATTGACTACCATAAGTCAGCTCTATGGCAATTCACGCACTTAAAAAATCCACCGCATGCAAATCCTTTGGGTTCGAGCATGCCATCGCAAGGTGGCCATTTCTTCTTCCGGTCTGTGGTCTTGGAGAAAGAAAGTCCATGCTCCAATTTCCGCAGGTTTTTCGCCCGATTAGATGACCAGTACTAATCGGAAATGGTGTTCTCTTGCTAGTAATTACTTGTCGTTTGTTGCCAAGACCCTGGTGTACATCGGTTGATGGATCTTATCTTCAAACTCGGCTAAGATAGCATGGAGAGATATGTCGACATCTTCGATTCTTACGCATCGCCCGTTCTTAGAAGCTTATTATTAATCCAACCGAAGTGCTCTTCCTCTAAGCTTCTAGGCTAGCGAGACTGTCTTAAGCTCAGCTGATTTTATGATCATAGAACAGAGCACATGCCTAGAATCTCGAACATCATTATCCTTAATAGCTATTCTACCTAGAGTAAAAGTGCTGTTTTTTTTTTGTTTTTTTTTTTTTTTTTTTTTTTTTTGGGGGGGGGGGGGGGTTGAAGCATACAAAATATCAATATACCTAAGTGGCTGTTACAAGTTAATAATATTAGCTCGAGCTAAGTATGTCGTCGAAGGAATTTGATGTTTGTTGAAATTATGGCAAGTAATATTAATCTAATATGACAAAGATTGAGGAAAGGGGGGTGGGAGCAGCTTGATGGGATACAGAAAAACGTGAGGAATTTAGTTTATCTTGAGACCAATATGAACATTCGTACAGGAAAAGCGAAGCAGTGCCTTTTTTTTCGTTTGTCAAACAGATCCATACATAATTCTGATCTATTAAATCGTGGATAGACCATCAGCTCAAAAAAGTACAAATCCCAATTTTATGACCCGCACAGAATAAAGAACGCCAAGCTCAACTCTCTTATTTTACCCTTAGAATAGACTTTCTTTTCTTTTGTTCATATCAATGAAGCCTTTTACAATGCCATTGCGCTGGCCACATTTAGGGCGATGAAATTAAAGTAAAAAAATTTTTTTAAGAAAAAAGTGTTAAGGTGAATATGATTCAGGAACAAACAAAGATAAAAATATTTACCTTTTGGTTTTCTTTTACAAAACTTAGAATTATAAAAAAAAAATAGATAAATAAATAAAATGCCAGGCCCTTCTGTTACTTGTTTGTTTCTCAATATACTGGAATTCGAATTCAAGTCTTTTCGCCAGTTAAAACACCGTGACTGTTTGGTCGACAGGTTTATCAGGTGCCCTTTAACCTCAGCCTCCTCTGTCCCCCTGCCTTGAGGTTCATCTCGGGTTTAAGAAAAATGTTAGGGTATTAACACGACTTCTGAGGATAAGTTGAAGGAACTCTCCCGATGAAATCCCCATTCGGGATTCGCGATCCAAAAAGATGAATCAACATAATTATAATTGAGCAACCCTATTTTTGACTGCAGTAAACAGTTTAGGAGGTAGATAACGCCGTGCTTTCATTCTTAGATAAAAAAAACTACAACCGACAGAATGTTGAATCAGTCATGGTGTGAAATATACGTTAGCATCAATGCGGCTTTTTTCTTCTTCTCTTTTTCTCGGTTTTTTTTTTTACACACTTTTAAGAAAAAAAAAATCTTTGAAAGCGTATTATCATGCACATCTCTGTTTAATAATGACGCCATACTGGAGACTAACTTATTTGAGTCAAACAGAGCCTTCATAGCAAAGCTACCAGCGCTATATCTATCTATCTATCTATATCTAAACTATATTTGTGGACTTTCAAATTTTCTGAGGCAAAAGGCTTCTGAACCACTGAACCAAATCATTTCAAATTTTTTAGGATACCTAATCTTTAGTGGTAAGATGCACATCTATAAAAGGAAGTGTGAAGTCTCTGTAGTATTTTTTTTGTTTGAAATTTTATTGTTTCCTCATTTGAATACCCTTTATCGGCCCACAAATGCCATAGTCAAACTTTTTAAAGCCAAACGGAAGTCTATTATGCATGGCATACTGAACGACGATTCACACACTTTTCGATGTCTCAATCCGTACGATTTGTGGCCAAAACACAGCTGATGGACAGACCCTTCCGAACGATTGATGCTGTTCAAAATTAGCAAAGAATCTAGATCTAGGTAAATCTAAATCAAGAATGCCACGTAAAAGACAAGGGGGTTCTTCAATAGAAAGGTTAACTCCTAGCCAAAAATACCATAGAAAGAGACACAGATCTAGATCTAGATCGTCATAAGTGAGAATGACAAGTCAGACTCAGAGTCAGAGAATGCTAGATCTACTCGAGTTTCTAATTCTACAACCAGAACAAAATCTGGATATAGGCCAGCTTTTCAGAGTGTGCAACATGTTCCTTACAATCCGTGGCTCTTATGCCAAATGAAGTGCCATGTCAACGTTGAAATCTGTGCATCAATTAAAAGTATTAAATACGTCTTGAAGTATGTACACAAGGGAGCGGACCAAGCAAACTTTCAACTGCAGCAGGGTGATTCAATGGATGAAATTTCACATTTTCAAAACGCTCGGCATATAGGCAGCACAGAGGCAGCATGGGGGATTTTTGAAATGTCACACACTGAACGGTATCCGCCTGTAAAAAAGTCCATTTGGAAAATTTTCAAAGAGTGTAATTTACTGAAGCCACAGCTGTACAAAAAGCGACAGATGTTCCGCCACCAACAACATTAACCAGTTTCTTCTCCCTTTGCCAAAATGATGAATTTTCAAAGACAATTGTTTACCCTGATGTGCCAAAGTTCTACGCTTGGAACGCCTCAAGTAAATCATGGAACAGGAGAAAGCGTGGTAGAGAAATAGAGACTGGTGTATTTGAAACTGACACCATTGGAAGAATTTACACAGTGAGACCCAAACATGGTGACTGCTTCAACCTTCGCCTACTACTTCTCTCTTTGCCCGGTACAACATCGTTTGAATCGCCGCGGATATATGAGGGCACTCTGTACCCAACATTCAAGCAAGCATGTATAGCCCGAGATCTTTTGGATGGTGACAACATGCAAAGAACAACAATGCAGGAAGCGTCAGTCAGTCAGTTTTCGCATTGTCTGAGGAATCTCTTTGCTGTTCTCCTCACTCAGACAAATCCATCTCAGCCTTTAGAAATTTCAATCCCAACTGATTGAGGACTACCTGCAGCAGCTACATATATCTGTAGATGATGCAAAGAACATGGCTCTCCTCAGTATCAGAAACACTTTGCATGCAAGAGGTGGATCAGATCTGCAATTTTATGGTTTACCTGTGACTACGAATGTTGTGGTAGAAAGATTTGGTCAGGACTACACAAGAGAAGTATGCTTCAACATTGAACATCAACATGAAATTGCCAGTGGAAACAGGAATAAGTTAACAACAGAACATTTAGATAGTTTTCGTGCCACTGAAGTAAAATAAATGAAAAAGTAGGTGGATTTATCTTTCTGGATGCACCCGGTGGTCTGGAAAGACATTTTTGATAGAGACTCTGTCAGCATCTCAAAGAGCAAAGCAACACATTGCTATTGTTACTGCAAGTACTGGCTTAGCAGCTACACTTCTACCAGGAGGACGGACGGTTCACAGCACATTCAAGGTGTCCATAAACACCAATACCAGTGACTCTGTAACATGTGCAATAAAGAAAGGGACTGCCCTATCACTTAATGCTTCAGGAGGCTACAATTTTGATAATTGATGAAGTAACTTTGCTTCATAGAAAAGTGATTGAGGCCATTGACAACACATTACGTGACATTAGATCTTCAAACGACATCATGGGTGGACTGTTAACACTATTGTGTGGTGACTTCCGACAAATCCTCCCTGTCGTCCCACATGGAACTCGATCAAATATCGTCGACGCGTGTCTTAAGTCCTCTTAATATTTGTGGCCATCTGTGACATCACTCCAACTGACAACAAATATGAGGGTTTTGCTCAATGCAGATGAAGGTGTGCAAACTTTTTCAGAAGATCTACTGTGCATTGAAAATGGTCTTCAGCAGATAGAAGCTGCCCCTGACTACATATCCATTCATCATTTTGGAAATACAGTGTGCTGACTTAAAATCACTTTGTCATCACACCTATCTAAGTTTAGACACAAACTTTGTTAATAGAGACTGGCTAATGCAGCGTACAATTTTGACCCCCCACAATGATAGTGCAGTGAAAGTGAATGACATTTTGATGGCCAGAATTCCTAAGCCTGCAGTCACAGTCTGTAAATTCAATGGTAGATGAGGAACAGTCTGTTAAGTTTCCTGCTGAATTTTTAAACTCCATTGAGGTCTCAGGACTCCCACAACATACTCTGTCATTGAAAATTGGAATGCCGGTGATGCTGCTTAGATCTATAAAGCTCCCAGAACTGATGAATGGAACAAGATGCATCATACGTTCTTGCAACAGAAATACAGTAGAAGTGGAAATAGCTGTCGGGGCACACAAAGGTGAGATTCATTTGGTGCCTAGGATACCGCTCCAGCCATCAGACACAACATTCCCATTCAAATTCCAAAGAAGGCAATAGCCTTTAAAGGGCTGTTTTGCCATGACCATCGATAAGGCACAGGGACAAACTTTGCATTCCATCGGACTAGATCTACAACAGTCAGTCTGCTTCCATGGGATGCTTTAAGTTGCGCTGTCCAAAAGCGGAAAGCGAGACAACATTGCTTACTTGTGCTCACCGCAGTCATCATAACAAGAAATGTGATCTACAAAGTAGTGTTATAAACAGGCCAGTGCAAAGTTTTTTCGTTTGGTGATAACTAATATCTTTCCCCACAGGTTATTTTTCTTCCGGTGATGGCTGAAATCTCTTTCCACAGATGATAACTATACATCTCTCTCTCTCTCTCTCTCTCTCTCTCTCTCTCTCTCTCTCTCTCTCTCTCTCTCTCTCTCTCTCTCTCTCTCTCTCTCTCTCTCTCTCTCTCTCTCTCTCTCTCTCTCTGACACTCCGTTCAACGAACGGGTAACCAACTAGTCTTAATATAAATCATGAAAGTGTTCAGGGTAACGATAGCTTGATCTTAAAAGCTGACTGATCTTGAGATCGTAGAAAATTCAAAACAAGGACCTCGCTTTTCAGCATTCCAGGGTTTGGGTGTAAAAAGGCTACAAAGAGAATAATAAATACGTATCAGATCCAGTGAAGGATAGGGGACGAAGAATATGATAACTTT
Organism: Elysia crispata; assembly: GCA_033675545.1. Taxonomy (NCBI): domain Eukaryota; kingdom Metazoa; phylum Mollusca; class Gastropoda; family Plakobranchidae; genus Elysia; species Elysia crispata. Next base: position 519,290 of record JAWDGP010001093.1, on the reverse strand, counting down.
GAGAAAAAACAAGTTAGTGCCACTAAAAAAACTACGCACAACGGCACGGTACAACACATCAGGATAACAACCAGTTAGATTGACAGAGCAGCACTTTTAAATGGTTACATAAATCAGAGCGTTTGAAAGACGAAAGTGAAAAACTGGGAGGAAAGAAAACTGTTTTGTATTTTTTTTTTCTTTACAAAGACGAGAAAAAATTGGAGGAAATGAAAAATTAAGCCCATCATGGTTAAGGGGCGCTTCCAAACTAGCATACAAATATAAAGATAATACGTGTTCCTGGAGGAGATAATAGGCTTAATTAAAACTTCATCTTAAGAAGTCCAGGGACTAGGACTATAAGAGCAAAAAAAAAAATAATCTTCAGAAGCTGAAGCATCTTGAGATAGCAGAAAATTCAAACCGATTTTATCATAGGAAGTAACTTATCCACACAGACCTGCTCAATGCAGATGAATCTAACATGGAGGATGTGGTCAAGAAATCAGTGACAGTGACAGTCAAACAAGCCTTAGGCAAATACAGATATAAAGAACAACCTTGGGTTACTTGCGATAGTTAATTAGGCGTCAAACGAATACACGTTGAAAGATAAAGAGAATTTGTTTGAAGGTCGGTGGCAAGAAACAGATGACAACCTTGAGAAGAACAAGAAAAGGAGTGAGGCATATAGTTAGATCAGAGCAGGGTCATATCATTACTATACGGGATAAATGGTAAGTGTCTCACTGAAAGCTAGGAGATGAGAATACTCTTCTAAACTTTGCTGTTTCGAGGCTGAAGAAGAGACCGAAATATTAAAACATCTGCCACAGTGCCAGTCACCTACTACATCGGGAAGAAGCAGTGAATCACTTAACAGCAATGTAGTATAACATCCCAGCTGCATAGAATTAAAAAAGAAAACATCATTGTTGACATACTTAACATAAGATCGGGTAAAAAGGAAAATGGTTTTCTTCCCTGACTCAATCTCGGGTAATTGCTCTTCTAAAGAAAGCAACTTAGAACCATAGCACAATATTATTCGCCTTTTCAGTCAGGCAAGTAATTTAAAGTCGTGCTCAGATTTTAAGTATTTAAACTGAAATCTCGGCCTCAAGCAGAAACAGATGGGGAAAAAAATAGCTGAGGAACAAGATCGCTTTAGATAAGGAAGTAACACGTCTCAGGAGATTATCAATCTGATGCTAGGCCTACTGTGTGAAAGTATACAGTAATTAGCATCAAGGCGACCTTTATATATTATATATATATATATATATATATATATATATATATATATATATATATTTTTTTTTTTTTTTTTTTAACAAATTTTGAAGAAAACATTTCTTTGAATGCGTAGAATCGCGCTTCGCTCTGGTTAATAAGGACACTATTATAGTGCACCGATGTCAACTTGCTTTAGTCGTACCTAGCCAGAGCCTCTATAGTAACACTACAAACGCAGTATCAGTCCAACAATCATTATGATCATGCGGGCAATGGGTTCAGAGCAGCGAATTGCAGTTGGATCGATACGAGTGTGTACTTACACCTACGTAATTCTATTCTTTACATCATCTCCCTTAAGAGAGCCTTGACTCATGTTTCGGAAGATCATGAAGGATCAGCGCGCAGAACAATATACTGGCCTAGAGAAATTATTTCTAACTCAAGTTTTTGATGATGACGTTGAAGCCCTTGAAAGAAAAGGAGGAGGGTTTATAAAATATAGAAAAAGCATCAGTAGCTTGTGCAATAAGACCAATTCAGATGTAAACTACTTCTTTAAAAGAATTAACTCGTGTTTTGTTATCATTAAAAAAAAACCAACTTTACTGGTGATAAAAAAAATAGAGATTTCACTCACCATGAAAATTAAAGCGCAGTAATTACATTGATGAGGGATAGAACAAAACAACAACAACAACAAAAACGGTTAAAGATTGCCCGACCATCAAGACTGATTGTGGTCGATGAATAAGTGAGCTGAGCTTTAATTTGATTAATGTTAATTCATTTTTATGATACGCACTTTTCAAATTAATATATTCCAATGCTCGCTAAAACTTACAATCAAACACAAAGAATCGAAGAGATAATTATGCAGTAAAAAGAGGATAAGCATGAAACAACTAAGAACAAAAAATATCGTAAGGTTGAAGGATCTGTCCTGGCAAACTTTTTCATGTGTCAAGCGTGACAGACAGCTTCTAAATAGACTGATGTTCTGTGTCCCCCTCCAAGTGAGAGTTGGGAACCCATACAAGCATACAGGCGACAGGCAGGCCAACCGCTAACATTGAAAATTGCGCAGTATGAGAGATGAAAAGGGATTGAGGGATAAAACGATAGTTGATACACACACATACACACACACACACCAAATAAAACAATAAGTGGGAGCGAGGAGATTACAAGAATGAAAAAGTTAAACAGCCTTTTTGGCGATGTTACTCAAGACAAGCATCATCCGGCCAATTCAAAGATGACAAAATGCGAGAGATAGGCAAGGAAGAATAAATTTGAAGGGGTGGGTACGAAGAGAGAAAGAGAGAGAGAGAGAGAGAGAGAGAGAGAGAGAGAGAGAGAGAGAGAGAGAGAGAGAGAGAGAGAGATGCGACTGGTGTCAAATTAGTGATATCAAGAGAGAAGGAGAAACTAAGGCACATCGCTTGGCAATTTAAGTGACAGAGAAACAGAAAGAGAGATGTAAAGAGAAAAGGAATGAGGTATGAGAGACGAAACACGGGGAGGAGAGAGACTGACAGCCAGGCAGTCAGACACTCTAACAATCCAACTGGCACCGAGAATAAGAATTGAAGAAAAGGCGAAAGACAGTCAGAGGGAAAAAAATGAATAAAGAGAGATAGATAGATGAATATATAAAGAGAAGAGAGAGAGAGAGAGAGAGAGAGAGAGAGAGAGACATTGAAAGAAAGTAGGAGAGAAGTATATATGGATAAATAGATAGAGAAAAGAGAGAGAGGGAGAGAGAGAGAAAGAGAGAGAGAGAGAGAGAGAGAGAGAGAGAGAGAGAGAGAGAGAGGATGGTGAAACCAGAAATAAGCGATTTTTCATAGAATGTTGGAGCAACTAATTTGAGGGTGATTATCAAGTGTGATCGGAGAGGAAATTTAAAAAAAAAGATCATCAATAAGCCTCTTAGTTTCCAGATGTCGAATTTTCAACTAACAATAATCGCGTGGTAGAAAACATAACACCACTGGCAAACGGGAAGGATCGTAAAATGATAGCAAAGTCACGCTCATCCTTTTCTTTATCATGTTTCAAACAATGCTTGTTTTGTTTTTGTTTTTTTTACAATAACTTGCGTCAATACCTCCACTTTGGGGTTGTCACTAAGTCCAGTTTCCTCGCCCTCTCAAGATGGTTTCTATCTTCTAAGCTTTCCGTGGACATTGTCTTATATAAAGGTAAACTCGAACTAACTTGTTAGTACTATCCATAATTATCACCATACTACTTCTTATTTTTGAACATGAGAATCTATTGGACAGAATAATAATATTGAAGCAATAAAGACATCATTGTCAAGTTTATCTCATGATGATCATTTCAATGGATCAATTTTGAATGGAAGTAAAGACGACAAATTTAGTTATAAGCATTAATGCTTGCATTATGTCGAAGTTGAAAGTAATGAAAATAATAATGAGTATTAGAAGATTCGTATGGAAAAAGAGCTGTCATAGGGAGAGGGAAGAAAGAAGAGAGGGAGGGGACACAAAAATTTGACCATCAGGTCAAACCTATCACAGAAAGGTTTTACGGGAAATTATGAAATACAACCGATTGTCATGGAATTGAATGTGGTAACATCAACTTCACAATACAACATTCGTTCGTAGCCGTAGGCCAAGGCTTTGTTCTTGTAAACCTAATATCAGGCAGCGCAAGATGAAAATAAGCTGGCATTTGAATAAAAATGACAAAGAAGAAATTTCAACATTTTGAGGTTGAACCCCAGAAATTATTCGAACTGACAGCATGAATGATTGGCTGAAGCGATCTGCTTTTGTGCTGGGCTTCGTGATTTAAGTAGGTCTATTTAATGAACATGACTGGATTTGGACGCCGAAACGATTTAGGCCTCCCGGTACTTCATTTTGTGTGTGTACAGGAGAGTGTGTATGCGTGTTCCAAGTCTCGTAAAGGGCGTAAGAAATGCGTGGCGTTTATCCAAAGGGAAAGCGTAGAAAAGAAATAGCTGGGGACGCTAATGGGAGCGAAGGTGGACATGGGTGGTGGTGGCCGTCAAAGTCGTGACGCCGATTCAGACAAGTGCTGCCACTGTCACTGTTTCATTTGAGATGCGGGTTTTCCCGGATTCTGTGACTTTTCGGCGACTGCGTCTGTTCTAGCCGAGTGCACACGCGCCGTGATCTCTCTCGTCTGCTGTCACCAGGCCCGCCGTCTTTGTTCATCGCCACCATCCCCGTGTCTCTTTCCCGGTGCTCCCAGTGCTCGCTGCTCGCCCGTCACCAGTCATGATTGTCACAATTTGTCCTCCACCAATCGCCTCGCTCCGTTATCGCAGATTTCGATCGTTACTGATTTGGTGGGAGGAGCTTCGCTGACGGCTGCTCTCTTCATTAATCCTATTATGTTTTGTGTTTGGCCAATCAGTGCCGCTCTCGCAGTTGACAAACGCCTAATCGGGGGGACAGTTATTATTTTGTGATTATCAAAGCGAGTGACGGAAGGCGCCGAGCGGCCTGTTCTCACATGTCGAGCCCATGTCACGGCTCGGCTAGCCTCTCTTGTCTCTCTTGTCCCCGCAAGATTCTCTTTCATGTATAACAAGACCCAAAACAAACCAACCGTTTTATTATTGCTGAAAGAAACACGCGGAGCATGATATCGCATTCCTCAGCTTCCACGCGGATTCTGTAGCAGTTCTGGAGACTTTCGGCTCACAGTGTTGTTTACAAACAACGGACATACTTAAAACGATTTACTTGTGTGAAACTTTCATAGCCTGGCAACAGTGACTATTACTCTAATGTTGACAGTAAAAAAAAGTGCTATTGTGTGCTCATCATTATTTTAGATGTGAGCAATCCTGAATGAGTTGGAAATTCTTTGTGTATAATTATCTCCTCGCACCAAATTGTGAGAACACTCCTTGGTATATTTTTTTTTCCTTTCGTGATTGATAAAACTGATTCGGAAAATAGTATAGTTTCCATAGTTTGTGTTGAGGACAAAAATAAGCTCTGTCTATGTTTTGTACTAATCAAATCCCCAAATAAAGTTGTATAAATATTTTGGGGTCAAATCCCTGAAAGAAATCCGGAAATCACAATGGCCACGGACGATCTTTGCACACCTTCAAAAACTCCGCCATCGCCTCAATCATCAACGGCATCAACGTCTCCACCGCCTCAACCTTTGTCATCCCCACAGACTTCAGCACCATCAATATCCTCATCTTCATCTATGACACCGTCATCAGTTATATCCGCAGCCCCGGCAACAATAATAATAAGAGACCGCAGCCCCACAAACAGAATGTCACCTCCGCACCAAACTTCCCCCCTGCATCAAGCACCTCCTCCAGCAGTACCTCAAGCAACCCCACCAACGGCGAAAAAGTCGTCATTCTCCATCAGCAGCATATTGGGTGAAGATGAAAACAGCAATGAGCGCAAGCGAAACGATCGGCGTAGAGACATAGACGGCGATGATAAAGGGTTGTGTGAGAAATCTAAAAAGCTTGAAGATGATGACGATGACGACGACTGTCGTCGAGAGGCGGTTGTGACCAGCATCTCTGATTTGTATCATCGGTTCCAGATATACTCGGACCAGGCGAGGTTGGGGCAAGGCCTGGCGTCCAGAGCTGCTAACTTTGGTCTCTGGTACCCATGGTATCCTGGCATCATAGCACCTCCGCATGGAGACGGTGAGTCTCATAAGTTACAACGATAAAACCGTTAATATCGACAATGTGGATCGAAAAAAAATCATCATATTTAAGTCAAGTTTGCATTTTTGAAAAAAAAATATTGATAATAATAATCCTATAAATACAATTTTAAAAAAAATCGTCATCATCAACAACAATAAAAACATCACAATAACGTACAAGGATAACGACCAAAAAAAACACCAGCAGCAATATTCACAACAAAAACAATAAGTTTTAAATATTATGTAAATATTATGATAATGTTGTAATAATAATAATAATAATAATAATAATAGTAATAATAATAATAATAATAATAATAATAATAATAATAATAATAATAATAATAATAATAATAATAATAATAATAATAATAATAATAATAATAATAATAATAATACTAATAATAATAATGACAATAATAATAATAATAATAATAATAATAATAATAATAATAATAATAATAATAATAATAATAATAATAATAATAATAATAATAATAATAATAATAATAATAATAATAATAACAATAATAATAATAATAATAAATCCAACAGACCACTGCGTTGGTGATGATGAAATTAATGAAAATGATGGTGATAATGCTAATGTTAAAAAGTAGAGAAAGAAAAAGGTCGAAAATTACTGATTTAAGGTAACCGTTTCAAACCTATTGTAAAACTCTGTATGGTTTAAACGAAAAGAAAAAAAAAATAGATGTAGATGTGTAGTGGATCCAAAAAAAATTCATTAATTATTTTTGTTTTCAAGAACAACATTTTTAAAACGAGGCTTTAAATAAAAAAACAAAAACAAAAACAAGGAATTAACTTACTATGGATCATTTATTTCCATTGAAAAGTCATACTACTATATTAAAAAAAATTTAAAAAAACCCGATAAAATTATGAAAAATAATATAACAGGACTGTAGAAATTTCAAAATGATAATAATTAATTTAATAATAACAGGAAAACAAAAACAAAAAAAAAACCAATAACAATGCCGTTAACTGCTATAAAATTCAGAATCTTAAGAGCAATAATATTGATAAAAACAACAAATACAATGATACTGAAAACACGGTTGTTACAATACAGATTTTGACGGTGGCAGGGCTAAAATTAAAAATAACAACAACAACAACAATGATAGTAATAATAATAATAATAATAATAATAATAATAATAATAATAATAATAATAATAATAATTATAATAATAATAATAATAACAATAATAATACAGAATAGTAATAAAGATAAGTGTAAGGAATCGACAAAAATAAATAATTAAAACGACAACAAAAAAAGTAACAATAAACGAATTAGCCAGCAATATAATTCATAAAATCTAGTGCCATACTTTGAGGGAAAAAAAAAATAACCTTGAAATTTTTTTAGGTTAACTATGTAAGTTAACTCATTTTTAAAGTTGATCAAGAGAAGTTAAAATAGATGGATATTATTTTAACCAGGAATTATATTATGGAAATTTTCATGAGTAATAAAAAAATAATGAAATACAATTTTTATTTTACCGTTAGGGGGAAAAAAAAACTGTTAAGCACTTGTGGGTATAATTATGATTGTGATTTTTTTTTATGATTTTTTTAGAAAAATTAACTCTTAGGAAATTGAAATGGTTGATAAAAAAGCAAAATCGAGCTTTTTTTTTCCTTTTTTTTTTTTGTTTGTTTATTTCATTTCATCATAATAACGATCCCACCAATACAATACACACATACTTAACGCCAAACTCATGACTTTTAGAAATTAAAAATAGGAAGCTGCCAATAGCAATGTCTTGAGTGCTATAAGATTTACGGAAACCCGATATCGCAACGGTATGAAAGTTCTCTAAAAAATTGATGTTTTGATAATTTTATTGCTGCTTGGTAATGCTTGCTTTCTTTTACGATCTTAACTTTATATATATATATATATATTTTGTTGTTGTTGTTGTTGTTTATTTTTTAAAATAGTGCGTGGGTTAATACTTGCTTCTGAGTATAACAAACAAAAAAAAAACCAGTATGTGATTAGGATTATCCACAATGTCTGTCTAATCTGCTTGGGAAAACTTCTATTACATTTTCTTACATACATCTGCTATTAGAGAATAATAGTTTCTTTATTTATCCTTTTGCGGTAATGAATTTTCATGCTTTTTTTTAATAATAAAACTGTACAGTAATCTTTGTTGACTATTCTCTCTTTTCCTGCTCATTCAAGGTTCTGAATTAGATTTAGATTCGTGTCCACAGAGACTATTGCTCTAGTCTAAATCTCTGCTAGGATTTTATATAAGAAAGCAAGGGAAAGAGAGAGAGGAGAGAGAGAGAGAAAGAGAGAGACAGACAGACAGACAGACAGACAGACAGACAGAGAGACAGACAGACAGACAGAGACAGAGAGAGAGAGAGGGAGGAGAAAAAAAAGTCGGATGTGAGAAAGAAAGAGTCATTCATACGGATACACAGAGAGAAATAAATGAAAAAGAGAGACAAAATTGCTAAAGAGAGATACAGAGAGAGCCACAAAGGAAAGCAGAGATCGAGAGAGAGAGAGAGATAGATAGATAGATAGAGAGAGAGAGAGAGAGAGAAAACAGTTTTTTTTTTTTTTTGTTTTTGTTTTGGTGGGGGGCAGGATGAATAGAGACGACGAATTGCATCCCTTATACATCAAAAATATCTCTTTGATTATAGTTACGTCCTGTCAGTTTGAATTTTCATTTCTTTTCCCTTTCGCACCGACATTACTTTAATCCCCTGCTCCGATTTACACGGTTTTTATGTTCACTTTTACTTTGAGTTCTAACAATCTTATCTTCTTAACGTAAACAATGCGGAAAAGGTTGTTATAATCTGTTGTTTACTTCTTCTGTTTTTTTCCTTTTCAAATTTTTTTACTCCAAGTATCAAATTGCCTTATATTGCGTGTATCAGATCTGACGTCATTTTTTTTTTAAAGTCATGCTTGTAAAACTAAAAGAAAAAAAAATAGAAAAAGGAATCTAACGCTCCTGTTTCAAATCAAACTTTCAACTTTCATTCTCATTTATTTTCCTCTGTCAATCTTATAAATTCATGCACTTGCTACGCTACAATTTTGAAAACTTAAATTCCTCAGCGGCTCAAGCTGTCAACACTGTCACTTGTCAACGTATATTTTTCAATGTGGTTAAAAAAAAAAAAAAGATTACTTGGGTTTACTTTTTGATCTGTCTTAAAGCTTTGTGCTTTTAAACAAATCGAAACAGGCAAAAGAGAATCTCGATTGTCGTACCTTTTTGCTTTCTTTTCCAAAAGAAGATGCTCCAGGGTTATTTCTGTTGTCTATTGCTCCCACTGCATAACCTACAAAGAGAACTAACTCTCCGACTGGAGGTTATTATTTTTATGTCTATGCTAAACTTACTATGTCATAATTTTTGGACAGAAAAATAAATGTATCATAATAATAATAATAATAATAATAATAACAACAACAACAACAACAACAACAACAACAACAACAACTACAACAACAACAACAATAATAACAATGATGATGATGATGATGATGATGATGACGACGATGTTGATGGTAACGACATATCATTATTCTTTACGACTTTCAGAATTTTTTTTTACTGGCACCTCGTTATTCATAACAGCGTATTGTCACTCTAAAACCAATAAGAACTTATACGTGGTCATTATCACCATCACTATTTTACTCACATCGTCGCATTTGTTGTCGTTCTCATCATCATTACTATCACCGTTAGTGAAATCGTTATCCTTATCCTTCTCAACGTCATAAGTATAAACTAGAGCGTTTGACAGTTACTGTACAGACTAATATTTTTTTTCTGTATCCACCTTTTCTCTCCATTGCCTTTCGTTGCTGTCTTTTAGCTCAAACTAAAATGTGAAGTCTCTCTTCATTATAATTTCATCACAAATTATGACTGGTGGGAACGAATTTTTATCCTTACACTAACTTTGTTTGTTCTTTTTCTCACTGTCTTAAATCTGTCAATTTCAAGCATTTTATTCATGATTTTATAAAGAACTAGATTTTGGGGTAATACGAAATCGGGGAACCGATTATTTCTGCTTTGTTAGCCAAATTATGATGCATTTTCATTGTCATAACCAACTAAAAAAAATTATTGTTGCACTAAATACTGCACCTTTAAGAAAATTAATATATCAAAATTATGCTCTATTCAATTTGCTGCGTAGATATGATTCAAGAGCTCTATCTACCAATCAGAAGCATTGAGAACTAAAGACATGCGTATTAATTGAGATTTATTCCTTTTGTTTGTTTTTCTTTCAACTGGTAGCCTTCCATATTATCTTGCTTTGTCTTCCTTAATTCAAAAAAAATTATTTTTATTAATTATTGAATCTGCTAACGCCAATGGTTTTCGATTTGCATTTTTTGATGCATGCAGGTACTTGATGTATCTATAGCAGGAGACGATTATTATTATTATTATTATTATTATTATTATTATTATTATTATTATTATTATTATTATTATTATTATTATTATTATTATTATTATTATTATTATTATTATTATTATTATTATTATTATTATTATTATTATTATTATTATTATTATTATTATTATTATTATTATTATTATTATTATTATTATTATTATTATTATTATTATTATTATTTTATTATTATTATTATTATTATTATTATTATTATTATTATTATTATTATTATTATTATTATTATTATTATTATTATTATTATTATTATTATTGTTATCATTATTATTATTATTGTTATTATCATTATTATAATTATTACTATTGTATTTTGTCTGTGTATTTCTAATCGCAGTTCTCATTCCTCATTGAATCACTAGAGTTCAAACTAAAACATTCCTTTAACTTATTCAGAAAAAGCAATTCCGTCTGAAATTTTTGTTTATTAACTGTAGCTTTGTAACTTTACAGGTGGTTCAAACTAATCACTTTGCCTGCAGTCAATTTCGTTTCATTCCAATCTCTTGTTTTACAATCAATTTCGTGGTTTTTAAAGAATCAAATAATTTCTAACATCCTAATAGAGGAAGGAAATTGCCAAAGCTGTAATTTTGCTGGTTCGCTGCAAGCGTAATGGAGCTATAAAAGCATGCCGCCCTTTTATGAAATAAGAGCAAATTGCATTGGCTCTCAGTAATTGAAATCAATCTTTGAATGGATGCATTTTGACTCACTTTTTTCCTCCAGTGAGCTTCGGGGAAAGATTTTCAAATCGAGCGGATATTTTATGAAGCAGATCTGTCTACGAATATAATGGCAATGAAAGTGTACACAATGATCCGTATTACTTTTGTTAAACATCTTATCTTTATCTAAGGCTCTGACAACTTGGCCAAAGAAATTTTGAAAAATCGCTGCCATTCTGGTTTGTAATTTACCTCGGTTCCATTCAGTAAGCTCAAGCCTAACTGGCGAAATTAAAGCTAATGGGAAGAACATTAAATTTTCCCCTCGTAATGTATTTGTATACATTTTGTTTTTGCTTAACTTTATGAAGCAATTTTACACAATAATAACAGAAAAGTTTAAAAAAAAAAAAAGAAGGAAGAGTGTATACTTTAAGTAGGAAGTCAGAAATCTCTGAGATAGAAAAAAATTGAATATGATTGTAAGAAATGAAAGCAAAGATACGTGAAGTTCTATGTAAGACAGTCAAAGAAGTATTGATTAAGGTACGAGAAGGAGATAATTGGAAATGAAGAAAGAGGCTGAGGAGCAGAATAGGGGGGGGGGGGGGGAGATCAGTAGAAAGATAGATATAAATAAATGCTCTCATAAATTAACAAAGACATAGACAATCTTTGATGAGTACATAGATAGACAGATGTATAGATTGACAGACAGACAAACAATAGATAGATAGATAGATAGATAGATAGATAGATAGATAGATAGATAGATAGATAGATAGATAGATAGATAGACAGACAGATAGATAGATAGATAGATAAGAAGAACGGAAGAAAGATAAGTACAAACAATAATAGATTGAAGCAGGGGCAAAATCGACAAACATAAAAAGAGATTGAGAGAGGGAGAGAGAGAGAGAGAGAGAGAGAGAGAGAGAGAGAGAGAGAGAGAGAGAGAGAGAGAGAGAGAGAGAGAGAGAGAGAGAGAAGAAGCCTGAGAAGAAAATACACACAGACATAAGACCTACACGCCTTCCTTATTATCTACCTTCCTTTCCTTTACAACCTACATGTATTATCAAAAACCCGTTTTTTTAACTCATGCGCACTATAATGTGTATGCATTTATCTCATAATATCAAAAACAAGTAAAGGTAAAAGCCAAATACCATTTCGTGAAACCAAACCGAATACACGAATAATTCAATAGTTTTTTTTTTCCTCTTCATCCTTTTAAAACTAAATACTTGTTTACAGTCAGTTTTGTGACATCTTTTTGATATGAAATTAGGATATCAGATTTCTTTGAATTATATGCACGGTTAAGACTTTCTGCTCCTACAATTTTCCCCCTCCTCTTCATTTTCAATTAATACTTATGTGAAATTCGATTCTTTAAGACCTTTTTTATTTCTTTTAAATTCTCAAATCCTTCCGAGTATCTCAGCGTGTGGCGGCTAAACTGTATCATCATTAGTACCGTTTTCTACGTTAAACCGAGTACAATTCCACACATTACCCAGGCCTCGCGAGTATTAAGTCTTGGGGGAGTCGGATTGACAGGGTAGAGGATGAACCGGCAGTTCAAAGAGGACGCGCGCTCTCCCAGCGGGAATCTCGTTCCATAATAGCGTGGCATCGAGCTAACTTGTCTTCCTCTGAGGGTGTTTGGATTAAAAGAAATATAAGTGGACAGTTTGGGGGTAATCGTAACTACAACCATTATCTGGTATTTTATTTTTTAACTCTAAGAAGCTTTCCATCTTTTTTTTTTTTAGTAAACTTCAGAGTCCAGACATGACTGTATCGATTTCAAAAGAAAAGGGATGATTGTAATTTTGAAAATGCTGCTGTAATTCTTCACAAGGCGTTTAGGATTATATTCGAAGCTGATAATATTTCATTTAAAGTGTGGAACCAACTTAATTTCTGGTGCTATGTTTACAGGGTGGGGCTTGCAGTTAATGTTTGCAGGCTTTGGAAAAAGAGGGAGGAAAAGGGATTCGAGAGAGTAAGGGGAGGGAAAGAGAGAGAGAGAGAGAGAGAGAGAGAGAGAGAGAGAGAGAGAGAGAGAGAGAGAGAGAGAAAGAGGGTGGTGAGGCGGAATAAGAGACTAATGTGAACAAATTAAAGTGGAGACCCAACTACCCTCTCAGAATAAAGGTTGATGAGCGGAAACGGGGAGGGGAATGGGGAATAGGGGTTAAAAGGTGAAAATTCGATAGACAAGATGTTGAGGGAGAAAGATACTTTATTGCTCAGAATGATAAACCAAGGAACGCCGATTGTCGGAAAGGGGAAATCGTTGAATTTTCGTGAAGCGTTACTGTACTCTATTATAAGCTTTAATTTTTTGTCCCTTTCTTTTAGTTTAAGGGGTTGGTCGGGTGTTCATTCTCTCTCTCTCTCTCTCTCTCTCTCTCTCTCTCTCTCTCTCTCTCTCTCTCTCTCTCTCTCTCTCTCTCTCTCTCTCTCTCTCTCTCTCTCTCTTTCTCTCTCTCTCTCGCTCCTGTGCTTTAACTCTACCTTTGCATCTCTCGTAGTTCAATCCTTCTGTCTTTCTATACCTCCTCCTCCCTCCCTCCCCCCCCTCTCTCTCTCTCTCTCTCTCTCTGTTTCTCTCTCTTTATCTCTTTATTTCCCTCTCAATTTTATTCTTCAGATCAATCCTTATCAAAATCCCTGAAACCTTTATGCCAATTCATCTCGAACACCCCGGGAATTGCTTCGATTATGCCTTCACCTCTCCTCCGAATTTAGAAATATAATTCGCAGCGTGCCGCTATATACCGCGACATTTTAATCCATACAACCAGTGACCTAAGGAAATCATAATATGCTTCGTAAACCGAGATTGACACTCTCTCGCGGCGCCAGTATTGCCATCTTAAGGATGGAGAACGTTGTATCAACAGCAAACCCTATCATTCTCTTTAAATCTTTCCTTCTTTGTCTTTTTTCCTTTACCTTGCCTTTTTTTACCCGGCATCTCCCATCCCCCCCCCCTCTCTCTCTCTCTATTTATGTCCCTCTCCCCCTCTACCGAAAGGCCAAGCATTACCCTTACACGACTATTATAACAGCTCTCTAAAGCTCGCGACGGGATCTAAGATCAAGCAATAATATAGTTCGATCCGTCGAAAGTCTGCGCGTAGATAAAGATACGTTTGAACAAAATTATACCTTCTGATAATTCCCCCGCGCTGTAGACCGTAAAGAGGAGGTGTTACACCAAAGCGCGGGATGAGCAGGGAACCCCTGATGAGCGATTGCCCCGCTCTGATGCCGAGTCTAAGATCTAGTGGTGAGCAATACTGTACTCAGCTCGAGCGGGGAGCAAGAGGCGGGGTGCAGGTGGGTGGGGAGGCGGAGATCGATGGGGGGAAGGATCAAATGACAAGCGTGCGCTCTCTGTCCTCCCCCCTTCAATGAGGCCACGCCCTCTCTAGATAATTTAGGATGCCACGGATGTAACGCACATTTTATGTGATCAGCTTTTTTTTATTTATTTATTTTTTTTTTTTTTGCTCGGTCGGTGCTGTGGCGTTTAAATTTGTGCTTTGTGTAGAATCGCGTTCGAGATAAAGCTAATCCTTTGCCACACCGTTTTTTTTTTTTTTTTTTTTTTTTTTTGATAGGTCGGTGCCGTGGCGTTTCAATTTGTGCTCTGTGTAGGATCACGTTCGAGATAAAGCTAATCCTTTACCACAATTGTCCTGTTATCTTCCTCTGCTTTAAAAAAAATCACCCGAAAGTTTGAATTTCAACGATGAAACATTTTTCATTACTATATATTAATATCCAGGGTTTTGTCTCTGACAAAACTGAGTTCATCCTCCTAGTTATGGTCTCTTCTTTTGAAAAACGAAACATGAACGTAAACAAACTTTAATGTTGTTTAGATCTACATCTAAAATTATTTTCGACACAAAAGAATTCTCTTTAATTTTCATCTTAATTTATAAGCAATTTGTATCGAAGCAAAAGGAAGGAAACCAATCAAATGATATAAATAAAAGAAAAGATATGAATAATTTATCCTAATAACTATTTTTTTTAAGTTTAAGTAAAGCAACTTCACTAAGTCATGTATGAAAGCATAAACGACTTTGCTATTAAGTGTCACCACTCAAAAAGAAAAAAAAGTTAATAGATATTCTCCCCTGTCTAAAACAAAAAATAGTCATCTGAGGCTAAACGGTAAGAAGTGAAATTAGTATAACTACATATGGATAACTTACACTTGTCTTCACTAAATAAAAATGAAAAAAAAAATAAAATAAAGGAGATAGGTGTAAATGGAAGCTTTAAAAACAATAACGAAAGAATAAAATCAACTACAGCATTATCGACAACAGCCAAAGCACCCACAAAAAAAAATAAAGGTCTCCATTAGCAACTAAAAAAAAACGACTTTAAAATAAAAAAAAAAATAGAAGCAAAACAAACATAAAGATAACAGAGAATACAGAACAATTTTTTTTAATTAAAAAGCTAATGAATATGAATGAACCAGTACTAGTTCTTAAGCCAGTTGCAGCGTTAAAGACAAAGACCTTGTGTTTTAAGACTCCAAAAATATTATAAAGACCTGTTTCAAGCTGTTTTGGACAACTGTTTTCAAAGAAGCAAGGGCAAACCAATTTTATAGGAATAACTAAATAAAAACAGGCCATGAATTCGACGGGTTTTTTGTTTTTTTTTCATTGTGTCATTCCTTAAATGATAATTATGTTTTCTCTTTTAAAACTTGCCTCACGTAAATCATTGTATTACTTAGAGAAGAGAGCTGCTTATCTGAGAGCAAAAGATGACGCTGGTGATTATTAAGAGCTGAGTAGAACAGTTTTGAAAAAAAAACAATAACCGAAAGGCGTTCATCTATTGTAAAAATGGGGGGGGGGGGGGATATCTTTCCTTAGATCTAAATCTACACGGTAAAAGCTCATCTTTTATATAACCCATTTTTCGTATGTCACCATAATCCTTCACTCATCACCTACCTCAACTCTCTCTCTCTCTCTCTCTCTCTCTCTCTCTCTCTCTCTCTCTCTCTCTCTCTCTCTCTCTCTCTCTCTCTCTCTCTCTCTCTCTCTCTCTCTCTCTCTCACTCTCTCTCTCTCTGACTCTATCTCTTTCGCTCTCTCTCTCTCTCTCTCTCTCTCTCTCTCTCTCACTCTCTCTCTTTTTCTCTCTCTCTCTCACTCTCTCTCTCTGACTCTATCTCTTTCGCTCTCTCTCTCTCTCTCTCTCTCTCTCTCTCTCTCTCTCTCTCTCTCTCTCTCTCTCTCTCTCTTTTTCTTTCTCTCTCTATCTCTCTAAGTGTCAAACCCCGCTTTTCTTTTTTGTTCATCTGACCAAAGGATCTACAAAAATTTTAAATAAAAGACATTTTGCTAAACTTTGTAAATACTTCGTGAACAAACAGTAGATTGACAAACAAAATTTAATTTATAAAATAGATCCTTTTATTTGAAAATTTAAGCGCGTAGCACAGAATTGCAAGTGAATTTAACTACTAGAAATAATACCCCTTAGCACCATTCTCTATTTACAGAATGAATAGAAAGTTGTAAAATATGACGAAAACTCGAATAGTTACCGGATAGCAGTTCTAGACAGCGTGGCCTTAGTGACGCCGTCCTAACCATCATTTTTTTTTAAGGATTGGGTTTGAAATTGAAGGTGAATAAAAAACCATGACAGTTTTTTAACCTTTGAAAAGTTTGTTTGGGTTTGTTATTTTCTTTTATGCAATCTAAATGGACAACACTCTTCTTTCATGACTGAAATCGGGATGATTAGTCGGAGAGAGATGGACGTTTATTCTTCACAGGACAACCCCATAGCGTCTCTTTGAAATGAGATATATCCTAAGAACGTGAAGATTCCAAAAAATCATCGTTCTTCGTGTTTTCTCCTCACCTCACAGGCCATCCTCCCCAGCTCCCTCCAAGATTCCAAGCGTCCTCACCCAAAGCTCCACCATCTCCTCTCTCTTCTGGAGGGGCCAGCCCAGATGCTCTCTCTTACCAAAGCCACCACCACTCATCACAGCAACAGCAGCAGCAGCAGCAGCATCACCCTCACAGCTTCCCTCAGCATCATCAACTCCACCCTGATTTCATCGACGACCGAGCGGTGTCCCCTACCTGCAAGAGGAAAGCGTCCGATGGATATGATTCTGCGGATGATGACGACAATGATAACGACAGCCGAGGAGGAAAAGACGACAGTACCACGTGCAAAGATGATAGCGACGATGAAGAGAGAAGGAAACAAAGGAAGAAAAAAACGAGGACAGTTTTCTCTAGAAGCCAGGTAAAGCAACAACTTATGGCTAAATTAAGCTATAAGATGTATTCTCTGAGAGATTGTAAGTTAAGTTGGTGCAAACAGGCAGCAAATTAAGAAGTTAATAAAGCGTATAAGATAGAAATTATTATTCAAAATTGTGTCTCTGAAATCAATATACAAAATAAAATAGAAAACCAAAGTCAATATCGTGTATTATTGGAATGAAAAAGACGCAGACATTTTTCTGGTCTCTTTCTCGCTTATTCTCTCTCTGTCTCTGTATCTGTCTCTGTCTCTATCTGCCTGTCTGTCTTTGTCTCTGTCTGTCTATTTCTCTCTCTCTCTGTCTATCCCTCTATCTTCGTCTGCCTGTTTGTCTATCTTCTGTCTCTCTTTCCTTTCTTCTCTTTCTCTCGCTCACCCAATTCCTAGCTTTCACACTCTTTCAACTTGTTCCCTATCTCCTTCTTTGAGATCCCTCTTTTTCTCTAATTCTGGCTCTGTCTTCCTGTCTTTAAACATTTGCTTTCATTGAACGATAATCACACACAGAGAAATACTTGCGATTCGTTTCAAAGCGTTTTCAAAGCATTTTGACAAATAATTATTATAAAGACATAAAAAAAAACATTTTTAAGAGGCAATTTTTTTCCCTCTTCCAACGGCGTTTCAACAAAATTCAAAAGTAAACCGTACAAAACAAAAACAGTGTTGGTACAATAAAGCCTCCTAGTGATCCTCTTTATTTTAACGTTTCTGTCCCCAGGTGTTCCAGCTCGAGTCCACGTTTGACATGAAGCGCTATCTGTCGAGCTCAGAGCGCGCAGGCCTAGCTGCCACGCTGCACCTCACGGAGACACAGGTACTGAAGGTTCTATTGAAAGACAGTTTTCGGGAAGTTTTAGTTCTTTAAGGAAAAAAGAAAATAAATTTGGGCATCAGCTGCTGTCAATTTGGCAAACGTAAAACTATACACGTTATAGAACCGGAAAAAAGGGGGAGAGTGGGAGGGGGTGCAACAAATCTGTTGATAAAGACACTGGAACAGTAATTTCTTATGGGGTGTGTGTGGGGGGAAGGGAAGGGGTATATTTAGACTAATTAATATAAAACTTGTTTTGTTACGTACCTTACAAGTCATTATGTCTATCCTCGTGACAATTATAAGAATATAATAATAATAATAATAATAATATAATAATAATAATAATAATAATAATAATAATAATAATAATAATAATAATAATAATAATAATAATAATAATAATAATAATAATAATAATAATAATAATAACAATAAGTTAAAAAGCCATTTCTACAAACTGGTCCTTGGTGTCAATTTGCCGGGCTGGGGTGCGTATGTGTTTTGAGGGAAGGGGGATATGGGAAAAGTTTAAAGATTGTTAACCTACAACCAAAGTCACTGTATTCTTCTAAGCGAAATAAAAAAATAATAGGCGCATCAGCCATTCGTAACTTAAAGAGTTTTAAATACCTCCTGGTAGACGACATTATCAAAAGTTTTGCCCTCTCAGGTGTGAAGACTAAAGTTTTCTCGTTCACCAACACCGCTCTCCGTAAAATGTCCATGAGGTTACAAAAGTCCGACAAACACGGCTTCGGCAGATAAACCCCAGCATAAAAAAAATAGAATATAATGTTACATAGATCTAGAATAATCTTAATTTCCTTTTGATTTTTGAGTCTAGCTGCTGTAAATACCTAGGCCCTAGATCTAGAATCTATGTCCAAGCAGCTTTTTAAATTTTCTATTTAGATCTTACTCTGTGTAATGTACATCTATTCCCGACAGTTTTAGAACTGCCGTGGCTAGCTGTCTCTATTCATCCCTACAATCAGTATACAGTTTCATTCCTGTCATTTCTGCCCACTGTTACTGTGCTGACAGGAAGTAGTTCGCACACTCACCTTTCTCATTGTTACCTTTAATTTTCCAAAAACACTATTTTTGGTAATATTATCACTCATATCATTAGGGTAATTTACAACTTTAGCCCAAATTTGACGTGTCTGAGGGGTCTAAAAATGTTCGGTTGGGTGGTCCTCATTTTTCGCCTAGCTCCATAATTTAGAAAAATAATAATAATAATAATAATAATAATAATAATAATAATAATAATAATAATAATAATAATAATAATAATAATAATAATAATAATAATAATAATAATAATAATAACAATAATAATAATAATAATAATAATAATAATAATAATAATAATAATAATAATAATAATAATAATAATAATAATAATAATAATAATAATGATGATGATGATGATGATGATGATGATGATGATGATGATGAACTAAATAAATAAATAATTATGGTGATCACAATGATGGTGATGTCGAAAATAGTTAATGATTAAATAAATAATTAAAGACTTATGAAATGACTTTGATTGTTCCATGAACTTCATCATCTTCATCATCATTATCATAATCGTCATCATCATCTTCATCATCGTCATCAGCAGCAGCAGCAGTAGCTAGCTGCAACAGCATATAGCAGCACCATTGACTTCTATTTTGTTTACTATCTCGATTATCAGCATTGCCACCAACATCTGTATCTATTACCATCACCGATCACACTAATCTCGGTATAACAAAATCCTCAGGTCAAAATCTGGTTCCAGAACCGCCGCAACAAGTGGAAGCGTCAACTGGCGGCGGAGATGGAGGCCGCGAACCTGTCCCAGAGAACATCTCACCGAATGGTTCGGGTTCCAGTCCTTTACCACGAAAACGCGTATCCTCCCCCACCTCCCCACACCCGCCCTGATCAGCTCCACGCCGGTCCATCCCCTCCCCTCAACCCATCTCTGCCCTCCTCCTTGCCGTCCCCCCTCCCCTCCACCCTCTCCAGCTCTCTGAGTTCACTGTGTTACCCCCACCCTTATCCTCACCTATCTACTCTAAGGTCACTCCACGGAGCAGTCTGACAGCTGCAAAAAAAAAAAAAAAAACAAAAGAAAAAAATTGAGTCTTTAATAATCATCCTGATACAATTATGCTGGCATCGTTTACTTTTTTCCGCTTGAACTCACATACACAAAAAAGCAAGGAAAATCCTCGACAATGAACTAGATAAAATCATCTAGTACAATAATAGTAGCTACGCTCTTAAGAGGTAATATTTTGGATTATTCCCTTCTTTTTTTTTTTTTTTGCAATCAATCAATAAAAAAATTAATACAAACTGAGGATGAGGCACCGTCACATTTGACTGTGTCTCACTCTCTTCGAACCAAAGATATTTATGGTCCTCTTTATTTTTTGGTTTGAAGCAAGTTAACCTCTGTACAGAATGATTGACACAATGCTTAATTTGAAGCCTTTTATTGAACCCTGTGTCTCCTTTTTTACTGTTTGCCCATCCTAGCTGGAGGAGAAAAGTAAATGCACGATAAGAAAGTTTTGACAACAATATCCTTTATGAGAAATAACTATCATTTTAGTTTTTGTGGAAAAGCCTTTTGAAATTAATGATTAAGGGATTTATCACAAACTGTAATACAATTACGAAGTACTCAGTTCATGTTTGGAAATGAATTAATTTAGATCTTATTTAACATGTGATCAACGCTATTTGTGACTGTTCATATTTTTAAAGCTTTAACTGAAAGAACTCCAAAAAATTATAGCAATGAAAAAAAAAATTGTTTTTCCTAAGTATTTGGAATGTTACTGTGCTTCGAATGATGCTATTGTCTGCAAGCTCTTCAGTCAAAATAGAGTTCTCTTGGTTCTCCCCACCCCTCCGCCCACCGGAAAAAGCGCGTGAATCGCTAAGAATCTAATGACCTTGACCTCTTTGAAAAGAAAATCCGAAGACCACTTTTGCGCTTTGACTGTTCTCAAATAATACATAACACATATTGTGTTTTCATAAAGATTAATGTGATTATGACCGTTTTCATTTGTAAAAAATTATTTGGAGCGTGGCTGTGTGTTATATTTTAGGTTCCGTTGGTTGATATATTTTTATGCACGTTTGTAATATGTTAAAATATGTAAATATTGAAGTAAAGACGTAATTATCTAAAAGACGTTGAACATTAAGCTCAGGTCATTCACATAAGTCCATATATCAAAGATACTGTCTTCATTTTCATAATACATCCCATCACATGCTTCCTAAGCGCCTGTTTCAGGAAAATTAACCATTTTTAAACTAATCAAAATAATATAAAAAAATAGCAATCATTTTTATCTGTAACTACTGCAAAAACACCTACACAATTTTTTATATTCTTTTGGTGAACTGTTAAAAAGCACCCAAAAAACATAAATTATTAAAGCAACTTAAAAGCGAAAACAACCATTCGCATTAAAAAGTGTTGGGAAAATGAGCGTCCCAACTTTCTATTGATTTAATCTCCACACACAACTTTATCCATGTAAGCAGCAATATCTTTAAGAACCAAGTTTACTATTTTGTGTTCATTTTTTACATTCTCTTTAAATTTGTCAATTCAATGGTATAGTAAAAATCGGCAGACAGCTTTAATGTTTTGATTTTGTTTTATATTTATGTATTATTTCAACCATGGCAATGTAATCAATGCACTTGTGATTTTACAGTATGATAGAAATCGCTAAGGATATTCTTGTTTCTTATAGCACAATTTTAAACATGATTCTGTTTAATTTATTCGGCTTCAAAAAAAGGCAATAGATTTTTTTTTCCTTACTTTAATGAAACTTTCTCTCACGATATATCGAATTTCGAATTAACCTAAAATCATTCACACTTGGGAGACTAATTTCATGCTCTCCTATTCTGAGATGCTTCAAGTTAAGAAAATTGACAATCTAATTAGGTTTATAACAAAATTTTATTTCACGCTTTCATTTCAAGCATCTGAACTGTTACATGTATTAAATTTTTTACATGAAACATTGGTTAAATAAGTGCATTGTGATTGCTGATTTTCCCTATTTCGTAATACACCACGCAATAAAAGTTTGAAGGTGTATTTTGCCAGCAGAATATCTGAGTGTAAGAGAAGCTATTAGGTACTATTATAGTAATGATAATAAGTCTTTGGCAGATTAACATGATATCGTGACTCTAAGGTTGGTTTATCTGTTGCTAAAAAAAATCTGTACCTAGTTATTGAAACGTTTGAATTGTTTTACCATTCGCATTAAAGAGATGTGCAGAAGAGAAATGGATCGAAGGAAAGAGATATATGGAGGAAGAGAGAAGAGAGAGAGAGAGAGAGAGAGAGAGAGAGAGAGAGAGAGAGAGAGAGAGACAGAGAGACAGAGAGAGACAGAGAGAAAACGCAAACAGAAAGGGAGAGGATCTAGAGTAAGAGAAAGAGTGAGAAAAAAAGGTAAAAAAAAAAAAAAGAAGAAGAAAATACATGAAAAAAGAGAGACAGAAGGAGACGAGGAGAGGGAGAGCGTGAAGAGAGAGAGAGAGAAAACAATTTAATATTTGTATTTCTTTTATTTGATTTTGAAGAACTTGGGGGCGCAGGTAAATGGATTGGAAAACTGCGCAAAGCTTTTTTTTTTTTTAATACATGAGAGAACTTCAATTCATGCCCGCAATCTGACTCAAAATTCAATTGGCACTTTACCAGAAGATTTTGTGATTCAAAAATGTATAGACAACTCCTTATTTTGTTTAAGAACAAGAACTTTTACAGATATTTATAATCTATTTTTAAATAATGATTGTACCTTCAATTACAACGTTTATGTGTTGATGTTATTTGCGTGTTTTTTGAATTTGAAGTGCAATGAAAATGAATAAAATAATTGAAATACAAAATAGCCATCTCTGAGTAATCCATTGTTTTCTAATGCAAATTTTATAGATTTTTTTTTCTTCTCGATTCCTCTGCATCAGTTTGAAGTACGGTACCTTTTTAGTCTAATTCAACATGATTTTATAGATTGTTACTTTTCTATTTATTTATTTTTTTAATTTTCTTTCTGTTTTTTTTTTTTTTTAAGTCTTTAGTCACTAACTAAATTAATAAATGAACAGCTTGTCTAAAACAGCCTAAGAGAAAATCTATGAGACATTGGTTTTTTTTTTTTTTTTTTAATACTTATTGTTTAAAACAGAATTGAACAATGCTCTGTTTCATAAAATCAACTATACAATCCTTACCAGAATTGTTAAGGAAATTAGGGTACGATTCTTGAAATCTTAAGAGAAACTGTACTGCTTGCCCTCGGAGTAAGAGCAGCCGCTTGTTACTCTTTGTAAAGTATATCATGAGAGGACAAAATATCGCTTGTTACGTCTTGTAAAATTGATAAGGAAAAAAAAGCCGCTTGTTAATCTTTGTTAAAGTATAATATCACGACGGAAAAAAAAGACATAATGATGTTATAGATAACTCTTGAACCGAAGATCAATATGAAATGGTTATATTTTTCACTAAATTAAGCATATAGGTAGACATTATCTTAAGTATGTTTCCGTGCTTTTTAGAATTGCAATGCCAAACCTTGAGAACAACTCCTAGTAATAATAGTTCTTAACTTTTGATTATCTTGGTTTGATTTGCTCGGCAAGCAAAATTATGATTGAAATACAGATGTGTCTAGAATAAACCTTTAAAACCAAAGCCTCTATTGTATAAGAAAGAAAAAAGACATTTATGAAAAATAAACTCATGGATACAAATTATAGCACTGACTTCTAAATCAAAGGGGATTCCTGATGATGAAAAAGAAATTTATGTTTAAAATTTATAGCACTGGATTCTAAATCAATATAGATTTCTGGAAACCGCTAAAAGAATATCTGTTATATCATTTTGTATACTACATTGTTATGACACCGCTTTGTGGGCAGAGAGATCTCGTGGTGTGCCTTTTATCCAAATGATGCAAATGACGCATTTGTTGGATAAAAAACACCCAAGAATCAATTTACATAATTCGCTAAATCCGCCATAAGGCAAGTGCTTTAGGCTCGCAGTGGCCAGCAGGTTCGTGTCATATCATGTCTATGGAATAAAATATCAGGAGGAGATGAGGGAGACAACTGCGACATTGACGAAAGGGCAGTGTTGAGGTGTTGCCCAGAATTGGCCGAAAATAATGCTTTCTAAAAACATACAGTTATTTCAGCTTAT
The DNA here is from genome assembly GCA_033675545.1 of Elysia crispata. NCBI lineage: Eukaryota > Metazoa > Mollusca > Gastropoda > Plakobranchidae > Elysia > Elysia crispata. Next base: position 494,747 of record JAWDGP010001093.1, on the reverse strand, counting down.
ACCAGTCAAGTTTTGGTAGAGCAGTAAAGATACTGACACCAGCAGGCCCATCCCCACTGCTTCTCTAGCGTGCGGATTGATCTTGCAACTAGAGTATTGCCTGTTTGGAGCATGTCAGCAATTCGGTCAGTTTTTGCATTAGGGATCAAGTATTTTTCAACCGTTTAATTAACCACTTGAAAAAAGTCATATTATATATATAGATTTGGGGTTTCTCTTCCAGCAGTGAACGTTAAGAAAAAGAGTCTAGAGAAAAGTCCAACCTCTGGTATAAAAAAATAATCTTATGACGTGTTGGGAGGAACATAAAAGAATAAGGAGAAATGGGAGTGGAAAGGATGATTTGGGGAGAAGAAAAAGGAGCAATTAGTGAGAGAGAGAGAGAGAGAGAGAGAGAGAGAGAGAGAGAGAGAGAGAGAGAGAGAGAGAGAGACAGAGAGAGAGAGAGAGAGAAAGAGAGAGAGAGAGAGAGAGAGAGAGAGAGAGAGAGAGAGAGAGAGAGAGAGAGAGAGAGAGAGAGAGAGAGAGAGAGAGAGAGAGAGAGAGAGAGAGAGAGAACTAGTGAGTGAGTCAAAAAAAAGCTTACTGGCGTGTAATTGAAACTATAAAGAATAAAAATCCAAAGCAGAGGAAGAAAAAGAACAAAGCATCAAAATGCTTTTTTTTTATTGTTGAGTGCAATTTAAAGTTTTACAAAAAGACCTAAAATAAGGAGTAAAATGAAATAATAATAAAAGAAATAAACAATAAAAACGACGTGTTCTTCCCATATCATGAGCTTTGAAGGAAAGAACTTGAAACAATCAAACACGAGAAACTGAGCCTGTCAGCTCATCTGAGAATGTCACAAAGCCAAGTTATCGTACACCTTTTCTCCCCACCATTTCTCTCTCTCTCTCTCTCTCTCTCTCTCTCTCTCTCTCTCTCTCTCTCTCACACACACACACACACACACTCTCTCTCTCTCTCTCTCTCTCTCTCTCTCTCTCTCTCTCTCTCTCTCTCTCTCTCTCTCTCTCTCTCTCTCTCTCAACTCAGCGTCTCCACGTTCGCTCATCGTGAAATGGTGTGGTAAAAATGGCTGCTGCAAAATGTCAGTGCATTCCGGGCGTTTGAAAAAGTTGAACCGTTCATCAAAAAAAAAATATAACTTGAGCGGCAGTGTGCAGAGGTTTAATTAAAAAAAAAAAACAATATGGAAAAAAGAGGAAAAATAAAACAAGATGTCAGGAAAAGATTTTGGTTTGTTTGTGACGAAAACTAGGAAAAGACAGGCAGCGATGATTGTGGTGATGGGGAAGGAGAAAGAAAAAAAAATTTTTCCCTTTTCTTAGCAAGCAATTTGATTATGAATAGACATCAATATTGAAAAAAAAAAAAAATAAAAAACAGGAGGTGAGGGGCAGGGGGAATAAAGAGCACATTCAATGACAATTGTTTATCTCTGAGCTTTTAAAAATGAGACATTTTTTTTTTATTTTATTAGGACTTTTCGAGAGAGGACTCCTATTTTTAATAGAGATGAATTGGATAACATTTTTGTGCTGCTTTGAAAATTCAAAAATAAAATAAACAGAGTGGAAGAGAAAAATAAAAATGGATGTAAAGAGACTAGGTTTGAAAGAAATAATGAGAAAGACATTTAGAAAGTTAATTATGGATCACAGAGGTAGACAATTGAAATAAATTGTAAAACAGGCAGACAGTTAAGCAGGCAGACTCAGGGACAAGAGACAGACACAAGAAAGGTTGAAATAAGGACGGCTTGATCCAGTGATGGTGTTTTGTGCGTTTTTCAGCGTTCGAGGAGTTGGGAGGAGAGAGGTAGACAGTTCATTGAGGCTAAAAGCATTATTTTGCTAGCCAAAGGAATCAAAAGGAATTAAAACAACCATTACAACAGATCGGCCAAAGGAATTTGTCAAAAGGGAGGACAAAGACATATCAAGGCAGTGACTTTCTTTACAAGTCTGTCTTATAAAAAAATTTTGGCCCTGACTTAGATCAAACTCATAATATGCTAAGGATGGATTGTACACGGTGAATCGATTTGAAGACATAGCTTCTTAATTTAAGCCCTATTTTGTATCCATCGCGCCATGTCTCTGTTTCCTTTGTTCTGCCACAAAACAAGTTGGCTTTTAAGACTGAAAAGCCCTGGATCTAATTGCCACCAATTATTGGTTCTCCGGGTTGAAAATGAGTGTTGCGAATTTCAGAGCCCTCAAATAATGTAAAGCGGCTAATACTGTATTTTTCAGTCTATTTAAAGTTGCTTCTAAACACTCATTATGAGGCGAACAATACGAATTCATAGCTGCCAGTTGATTTGTAACTAACTACATGGTATAATAAGAATTCAAAAGGATTTATAAATTGATAAATATTTCGCAAAATGAGCTTATTAAAGAGATCAAATTGTCTTATTTAAAAAAGGAGCAAAGCGGTGGTGAAATGTCTTTTGTTATCTGTCTGCAATAATTCCTTAGGTCAAAGGAGATCCAGTTCAAACAATGAAAGACGGAACAAAAATAACGCATGGACAGATTCCCGATTTCAATAACTGAAAGAAACTTTGGGAAAAAAGAAACAAAATTATAGCTACTGCATAGGTAGTTAGATTAATAAACATAAAAAATGCGTAAACCTTGATCAATGGATATAAAGACAGATAGATAAATTGACACATAGACAGATATAATTATAAATAAACATAAAGAATAAGAATTATAGACAGGAAGTGATGATTGTGGTGATCGGGAAGGAGAAAGAAAAAAATGATTTTTTTTAGATAAGTAGCCTGATAGTCAAAAGATATTCAGATAGACAAATTAATAGACGGGTGGGAAAAAGGGTGTACAGCTAAACGCATCTATAGATTGATTGGGGATCAAAGATCGAAAGATAAGGAAAAACAGATGCCTGCGGATTTAAAAACACATTTTTTAAAACTATTGCAAAGAATACAATCTCCTTCTTGTCCTCATCTCTACTTTATGGCGATGCGCAAAAGAACTGTTATTTGGCTTTTAAGAATATTGTTATCAAGCAAAAAATAATACACCACTTTAGAGCAAAATCGATATCTGTAATAAAAAAAATAAGAGAATAGTTTTTCTGGTCATTTTCATTCTAACATTCATAGGCCACTTTTAAAGTTCGATATACTTAATTTTGAGAATTTCTTACAAATCTTGTTTGTTTCAAACTTCAAACTTATAAGTAAGTCTACAAACAAATTTTCTGAAACATATTAGAAGGCTCGAGTGCGACAGGTGGAAATAAAAATTAATGAAGATTTTATCCAGATTTCAAAATATAGGTCTAATCTTAAAAAAAAAATGAAATATCCACCAAAGACTGAAAATTGTGAACATCAATCTCTGGTTCCGGAATCTGCATTTTATTTCGTTGACGGTGTTTAGCTTACAGCGAGTGAGAAACTTTGCGTCAAAGATAGAAAAATCAATGAACACCAAAGTGATTTACTGTTACTTTGATAGTAACCGATCCGGAAGGAATCTGCGAAATAATCTGATTCCGCTAAGATGCTTGTAGGACTAGTTCTGCAAAGTGGGGAGGGGTCCGTTTTTCTCTGGAGACCAAATTAAAGGTTTATAGTCTTGATGTGTTGACTTCTGGAAGATAACTGATTTTTTTTTAAACTGCGTAAATTAATGTTACGATAAGATACTTTTCTTGTAAGGAGGAAAAAAATCACTTTGGTGAAAAGAATACAATTCCAGTACATCCAATTTACAGAAATGTTTCCTTTTAGACAAGCCCCTTTTAATTATGTAGAATTCCCTCACAATATCGGATGACTGTTCCATTTTGCCTTCAATTTAGTATGTTATATTTATATACAAACAAATCATAGGAAAAATAAATTCAAAGAAAGTTTTTTTTTTTTTAGTTTCCTGTTTTGTAAAAATCTTGAAATAAAAAAGCTGATTTGGGCTTATTGTTAAAAGAGAAAAGAAATGATAAAGATCTAGAAGAAGACGAATATCTGATACTGATCTCAAAGGAACTTTTTGGAAAGAAAAAATCCTTTACTTGCGATAATGTTAAAATTTTAATAGCTATAATTTATAAGCCTTGACAAATTAATATATATATATAATACTGAGAAAACTTATGGAAAAAAAAAAAACGAAGAAAACCTAGTAAGCCAGTTTTATTACTGTAGGATTGAAAAAAACCTTCCTTCCTATGTAAACAATATAAATCTAAAAAAGATACTCTAATGATAATGATCGAAATCTTTTGCGCCAACGAGTCTAAATAAACTACCGAGTTTTGTAAAAAAAAAAAAAAAAAAATCTTGTAAAACAAGGTAAAAGACATAAGCCGAACTGTGAAGATTCTAGTTAGAATAATGCAGCAATATATAGCAATGCATCATGGTCAAAAGAAATAATTATAAGCAGAAAAGCGCGACTCTCTCGGATCTTTCCGTTAGCTCCTTCCCTCCCCTTCGCCTCATAAGATAATATTCATTTGAATTGTCTTTTCCTCTGCCTCTTCAGGGCTGAAATCGGATCAGGCCTGTTCTTTACAGACAAATTTGTAACCGGGAATTGCTGAATTAATTGACTCCTGTCTGAAGACTAAGTGGACGCCATCATTCCTGTGATAAGGCTCTCAAAGAGCACGCGAGCACGCCATTAGCCACTGTCCTACCCAGCGAGCAGGCCCCATGCTCTCGGCAGTCTGAAATGGCAGCCAACTTGCGTCTAAATCAGAGGAAGAGAGCCCGATTACTTGAAACAAGATGGAGAGCTTTATTGGTTCGCTTAACCCCCAAGCAGCGCGCACTGCTCTTTCCGTGCCCGATATGAACTCTCTTTTTCCCCGGCTCTCCGCCTGAAAACGTATTGAGCGATTATGTTCGTTTCGTGATAATTAAACATCAGTTTGCTTTCCGGCTATGAACAAAATATCTTATTAAGTGGAGAACTCGGTTTCCTCGGTTATGTGAAATATGATGTAGTGTTGCTATCTTGACAATTTATGAAAAAGCTAAATTCTAACATATGGTAGGATCACACACGTACACATAAATCGAAACACGGATCGAAGAATCACTCACAATATAACTCTCCCTCTCTCTCTCTCTCTCTCTCTCTCTCTCTCTCTCTCTCTCTCTCTCTCTCTCTCTCTCTCTCTCTCTCTCTCTCTCTCTCTCTCTCTCTATATATATATATATATATATATATATGAATATGTATATATATATATATATATATGAAACGAAATTTGTGATAAATACACACTATAGTTCAATCTTTTTCTTTTTCTTCTTCTTCATTTCTTCCTTTCTTTCTTTATCTCTGTTTTTGGCTACTCAGTTTTCCCCCGTTATTTCTACGATCTCTCTCTCTCTCTTTCTCTCTCTCTCTCTCTCTCTCTCTCTCTCTCTCTCTCTCTCTCTCTCTCTCTCTCTCTCTCTCTCTCCTCCGCCCTTCCTCTTCTTTTTTTTGTCTCGTATCTCTATTTCTTTCTACTTCTTCCTCACTTTTTAGTTGCCACTCACCCATCCTCGCTTTCTTTCACATTTTGTAGTGTTTTCCTGCCTTTTCTTTCTTTTTCTTAGTCCGTCTACTTCTCTCTCACTCACTCACTCACTCACTCACTCACTCACTCTCTCTCTCTCTCTCTCTCTCTCTCTCTCTCTCTCTCTCTCTCTCTCTCTCTCTCTCTCTCTCTCTCTCTCTCTCTCTCTCTAACTACGTTCTTTGCAAAATGTGTAGATATATCAACTTTGTAACAGCACTAATGTCTGAATTATCATTAATATCAAAATCTTCATAAAAGCCATGATTTATCATACTGAAAACCATTGTAAAAATCGTCAATATTATCAGCTTGGACTGAAAAACAAAAACAAAAACAAAAAAAAATAACAGCGACAACAGCAACAGGTGCAATGACAAAAAAATTATTGTAAAAACAATATGTCACAACCATTAAAACAAAAACTCTTATTCTCAATTTAATTTTTTTTTAAAATGCCATTTTATCTTCAATATCATTATTTCAACCATTCTTTTTATGATCGTTTTAATCCTCAATTTATATTAATCATCATGATAATCATCATACCATAACCATCAGCAACGTTTTCATTGTCACCATCATCCACATTGTGAGTGTGAAATACATTTATTATTTTTCACTTTCAAGGTTATCATTACCAACAGGAACATAAATGAACGTATACAATTTCTGTTCTCATCATCATTGGCCCCATCGTTACTATCACATCATCACCTTTATCATCATCATCATCATCATTATTGCCATGGTCACCATCATAATAGCAACGTTGTTGTGTCATAGCAACGTTTATTATAATCATTATCAGCATCCATCTCATTCTCAAGACCAACCTCAAATTCATTTATATTAAAACACCCACATTCAAAGGAGAACCTGATGTATTGTGTTTAGAATAATGATGGCTTTTCTTTGTTTAGATTGAAGGAGTTTCAACCTTTCTAAAGGACAAATTATTCATCGCGCTTTGAAAAAAAATAATGGATCGTTTTTCCCGATTTTGAATCAAAAGCTTTTTTTTTCTGTTTTTGAGAAAAGTAACTTGTAGTTCAACCAGAACCTTACTCGTCGCTGTGTGCGTTTAAAGGTCTTTCATAATTATGCAAAGACGGCCCAAGATCACCTTGGTGAAGTTGAGCTACGGTAAAAGATCTATACACCAAGCTAAGATTAATATTTAACAAGGCCAAGGTATATCTCGATCCAAAACATGACAAATAATTGTTAAATATTCTTAATTGTCACAAGAAAAAAAAATGCAATCATCGCGACCTTTTGCCAAACTTCTTAACGTGTGAGCTACTTCAATAGACTGACTTGTTGACAAGTAGTATCTGCCTGTGGTTTTTTATACAGCAGGTTAAGTAGATTTTTTTCTAGTTTTTCTTCTCGGACAAGGGCAAGTTTGAGTGTATTATCAAAGAGCACCGACTCCAGAAAGGACGCCAGGAAAGGAAAATGTATAACACAATCTAATTCTCAATAAGAAGTATCCAGCCCTATAATTATGAAGTCACCGATCGAAGCACTGATAGAAAACGGTTTTAAAAAGACGGCTGCAGTTAACTCAAAGTATTGTTGTATTATATTTTTATTTATTTATTTATTTTTTTTTTTTGGTAAGCGAAAGAGAGCTCTGGGAAAGTCGAAAATTACACAGTGCTGATTTTCCCAAACAACAAAAGTTTTACTTTCACCTTATTCACAAATGCCAAAGAATACCCTTGGGGAACACAGAGTGCCAAGAGCACAAGGATCTGCAATAATTGTAGACATGACGTGACAGATAATTTCTATTTTCCGAAACCTTCAAATTTATGATTATGTAGACTGAAAACTTCGCCTTTAACATTTGGAGGCTTGATCTTTAAACAAACATTGTAATTTTCATGCGAATTATTTAATTGCAGTCATCTATAGAGCCAACCATGTTTACCTCCACTCCTTTGATGGCAACTTGTCTTTCGACTTTATACTGACAAACCATTTATATGCTTATTACAAGTTACGGGGCGTCTTTCTTACAGTGACAGTTTATGGATTTACAGGAGATGGAAAATTATACATGGGTTTGTTCGTTTATCAATAACATGCGCTCTCCATGCTTTAGGTTAACTTTCCCATTCTCGTCTTTTTTTTTCTAAACCATTGATTCAACTAGTGATGAAAGTGCTCTTATACTCCTCACCACATTATGTGATAAAATTGTGAAAATTTTCCTCACGCAAGCTTATCTTCTCTGTAGCTTTGATGCAGTCGACCGATTTTTTAACCTCTGTAAAGTCATTGAAATGGTAACGTTCTCGAATTACTAAACAAGTTTAAAAAAAGATAGGCATTTATGTTGATAAATATCAGAACATGCGTACCAAAATTTTATCCGAAAAATGAAAGATATTAATGCTACATGATAATAGCATTGACAGACACTTTTTTTTTCGTAAGTTAGATATTCAATAATTATTTAGAAAATTTCTTCACTATAACCGTCAAGATCTGAAGAACTGAAACGATATTAAACCTAGTGAATATATGAGTCACCCGTAAACACTCCATGATACATGCCTGCATTGGTTTCACCTTCGAATTAGAAACAAAGAGATTATTTTTAATTTTCCAAGTCTCAAGTCTGAACGAGAAGAGACTAGAATATGTGTTATTTTATTTTCAATAAAGCAGATATAACAAAAAAATTCTTACTAAGAGCCGTATGTTTATTATGAGTTTTAGATTTAAAAGCCTTGGTGCTCAGTTATTTGAGCTGCATTTTTGCACAACCAATTAATATGCTCATACACTGTTACACATTTTAATTTGTGGTGTATGATTGTATGTAAGGAAAGATCCCCTTAAGTTTAGATTTCTTCTCTCGCTTTATGCTTAAACTAGCTTAAGGGCCCTAGGCATTTGCAAAGAATCCCTTTAGTTACAAATCATCAATGTTGGTCAGGGCATTACATATCACTTGACATAAATTCAATGCTAAAAAAAAAAACATGTGACATTTGACGTGACCCAATAACATTTTATAAAGGTTTGATAAGAAGACTATCGGATACCAGTATCTTTTTAATTACACTATTTGGACTAGATTTAGAAGATGATTATCACTCAAATTTCCAATTCATCTTTCCCGAAGCAAACCGCTACTTTAGAGCTGCTTGGATTGAACACGAATTTTGAGGGGAAAAAAATATACATGTAAGTGGAATAAACTGGTGAAACAAAACAGAAAATACTTCACTTTTTCAAATATTCGATAACATTCAGTATTCGGAGTGGTGGGAAAGGGGAATTTTTTTTTTTTTTTTTTTTTTTTTTGGGGGGGGGGGGGGGGGGGGGGGTATAATGCTTTGCAAATATAATGTTTCATGATTGTGCAGTTAATGTTATCGACAACACGGTTAGTGAAAAAAAATGATGTATTTGGAAAATTAAAGAAACATAGCGACATCTGAGGAAAATCGATTTTTTTCTAACTGCAGTGTCGACGCATGCAGTGCCTTTTCGTCAGACTTTCTACTAGTTTAATTTCAGGCCATTAGTTCCGTTACCCTCGTGAAATCTTTTCCTTGAGCTCTTCTATGCATTAATGTTGAAAACAGAAGGAAACAATATTGCTTTTGTTTACCAAACGTTTCCATTTCATATGTGAGTTTATAGGTTTTTCTCGGGAACGAAAATGATGTGTATAAAACAGGTGGTTCCCAAAAGTGTAAAAAAAAAGAGAGAGAGAGAGAGAGAGAGAGAGAGAGAGAGAGAGAGAGAGAGAGAGAGAGAGAGAGAGAGAGGAGGAGGAGGAGGAGGAGGAAAAAAATCAAAACAAAAGTTTTATGTATTTTGGAAGTTCATTAATTTACGAAACAAAAGCTTGTTAGAATATTTTTTTAAAACAAGGTGAGTTTCCCATTTCTAAAAAAATATCGTTGAATGACTAAGTCTTGTTTTGTGGGAAAAAAAATTAGAAAATTGAGAAAGAAGTTCCAATGTTATTTTTTTTTTAATTTCGCTTTTTTTTTTAAACAAGGAGGAAAGATATTGAGAACCTATTTTAGAATAATTAAGTTGTAACTTTTTTTAAATCAATATGATATCTAATAGATCATCTTTCTAATTTTTCATTATTTATCTTTTAATCTATACACTGTAACATAATTTTGTATTAAGTATTTTTTATGAAAATCGCTGAATGTTTTATGTTCTCATTTTTTTTCATTTATCGCTTTATGATTTAATCCCTCTCTCTCTCTCTCTCTCTCTCTCTCTCTCTCTCTCTCTCTCTCTCTCTCTCTCTCTCTCTCTCTCTCTCTCTCTCTCCCCTCCCCCTCTCTCTTCCTCTTTCTTGCCTCTGACTGTTCTGTTTTCCGTCTAAATCTCTGTGTCTAACTGTTTGTTGTTATCTACCCTACTCACTTTAGTTTTTAAATCTTAATTGTTTCAAGACTTACACATTTGTCTAATGGGCAAAGGAAAGGAGGGAAAATAGAAATAGAACGAAGAAGTCTGATGTCACTGCCGGTTCTACACAAACTGAGAATCAACGACAAGACAGAGGTTTACCACCTCTGCTTTGCAGCAAATGTTACACAGAGAAGTAAGTTTTATAGCATCACATGATGCTCTTTAAAATTAAAATTTCTTTGAGTCTTTAAATCACTGCAATAGACTTGAGACACTCTTGCTGTATTGTTAAGGGACGATAACTTATAAATTAGTTAGAGCCATCATCTAAGCAAATTTAATTTTGTTTTCTCTCTGTGTGGGATTCAAGGAATAAAAATAAGTCTCGTATCTGGTTCTACTCAAATCGTTATAAAACTGCTTTAAGCTAAAAATGTACATAAAGAAGTCAATAAATAAACACTCACTCAGTCATCTTTCACCTTACGTCTAAAAATTCATAGGGAAATTTAGCGATCGGGGAAAAAGAGTGCTTCTTTATGTCACTAAAGTTACAATGTGAGACTGTTTTGGATTGTAAAGGGACACCACGTTTGAACACACTAACACACACAGAAGACCAGGAGTCATGGAAGGGTCCATTTACAACCAGTGGATAATAACGAGGCCAATCGTAGCATTGTCACTGGCATGCCTCAGATGAGGACATTGCTGTGGCCGAGATCAGCTTTTCTATTGTCCCAAGCCTTAGCAGCACTATTGTAATAGTCACCCTCTCTCTCTCTCTCTCTCTCTCTCTCTCTCTCTCTCTCTCTCTCTCTCTCTCTCTCTCTCTCTCTCTCTCTCTCTCTCTCCTTCTCTCCTTCTCTCTTTCTCTCTGTCCCTCTCCCTCCTCTATCTCTCTCTAACTCTCTTAAATTGAAGTGCACAACCAATATTGCTGTCGTGATAATTATTTCCATTCTTTCATGTGATATTCTGATTTAATGCAGTTTTTTTTTCAATGCGGATGATCTGAGTCTTTGGCTGTAAAAACTATCTTTATCTCTTCTTTTCGGCAAGACAAGGTTGTATTGGTGAGCTCTGTCCTACTTTTAGCACGTTCATAGTACTACAGTACGATTAAGAAACTTTCTTATTTTCATTCCAGTGCGCTTCCTGGCGCTTCTCCTTTCTTATCTACACCCCTAATCTAATGTCTTTTTCTTTCCTACTCTCTTTTTCTGCCTAAATGTCTCAATTCTTTCCACAACTGGTTTGTGTTCATCTTGTTTCTGTATGTTGTTCTTTTTTTAATCTATATCTATCTCTAATCCCAACTCCCTCTTTCTTTTATGCCAAACGGTCTTTTTTTTTTTTAAATCTCTTCAATAGCTGCATAATCAATATCTTCCCTTCACATCATTTTCTCGCTCTCGCTAATTCTGCCCTCTCTCTGCCCAACACCCCTGCTTCTCTCTCTCTCTCTCTCTCTCTCTCTCTCTCTCTCTCTCTCTCTCTCTCTCTCTCTCTCTCTCTCTCTCTCTCTCTCTCTCTCTCTCTCTCGCTCTCGCTCTCTCTGTCAGTCAAAGACAAACTCCATGAACCATAAACTTTTTTTTTTTGGAAATTTAGAAATGGCAACATTCTCTCTCTCTCTCTCTCTCTCTCTCTCTCTCTCTCTCTCTCTCTCTCTCTCTCTCTCTCTCTCTCTCTCTCTCTCTCTCTCTCTCTCTGTCAGTCAAAGACAAATTCCATGGAACCGTCAACTCTATTCTTTGTTATCTAAATTCAGAAATAACAACATCGCTAAACCACGCACTTTTTTCTGTCCGTTTAGATCATACCAGAGAGTGTATATAGTTACAGGGGTTCACACATAATTTTTTTTTTTTTTGCAAAACGCCCAGAAGGATCTTCACCGTACGGGTTCAGACACAAGGACTGGTATCAACCTTTCACAGTCTTCGTCTTCTCTCTAATAAGGTCAAGTCAAAGAGAAAGTCTCCCACTGCTCCGCGCAACCTTTTCAGTGCATATCTTCGGGCGGATCGCAGCATTTCATAGCATCTTTACTCTGTGTTTCGGTACTTTAGACACCCTTTCATGTGTCTACCGCCTAAGTTTCTTCGCTTCTATACCTGGTTTTGTTGTTGTTGTTACTGTTGTTGTTGTTATTATTATTTATATTATTATTGTTATTATTATTATTATTATTATTATTATTATTATTATTATTATTATTATTATTATTATTATTATTATTATTATTATTATTATTATTATTATTATTATTATTGTTATTATATTATTATTATTATTATTATTATTATTATTATTATTATTATTATTATTATTATTATTATTATTATTATTATTATTATTATTATTATTATTATTATTATTATTATTATTATTATTATTATTATTATTATTATTATTATTTAAAAATGAAAAAAAAAAAAAAAGAACAAGTGAACTTGGATAAAAGAGCCGCTATGTTCTAGTTCTACGAAATACACTGTAAAATCTTTCACTTCTTTTCAATTACTGTCTTTCCGTGTCAACAACCCCTTCTCTTTTCTATTTAGTGGCGGTAGTGGTTGCAGGAATGCGTGGCCTGCCTGAGATAAGCGTTCCATACAGTGTAAAATACATTTAATCTTTATTATGCTTAACAAAGATTTCCATACAGGTCACATCCAACCAACATATCTTCATTAACTTACAGAAAGCTTTCAATTAATCAAACGAACAAACACAAACCTTTACGTCAAACAGCTTTTGGACATTGGAAACAATTTTAATCAAGCATCAATTAATTTGGCTACAGAGCTACTTAAGACATTTTAACTTTCCCGTTTTATGTTATTGACACATTAAACAGTCTTTTCACCTCTTTTGTTGTTTCCTTATTATATTTATCAATTTGCTATATGCGTTGATTTTTTTTTCTCAGATTTTAATGTGTTTTTATAATTTTTACAGCCATTGTTAACAATATATAAATATTTTTATTTTGTCAAAAGTTAAAAGTTTCAGGAAGAATCTTAGAAGGAGAAGGCTCTTAATGAACAGATTGTGACCTTATATGGATGGTTATAGTATCATTATGATAATTGTTTAGCAGTAATATCGCACAAAAGAGTTCTTTCGCAAAAGCTGTATAAAATTTTTTTTAAAAAAAAGGACAAAAAAAACATAAAGCGGATGCTTGAAGATTTTTTTTTCTTTTTTTTTTGGAACAATGATCGAAGGAAGTTTCAGCATCAACATGATGTCTTCCCGATGAAGAATGACTTTTATCATTATCGGCTCTAGATCTAGCTCTCAAGTTCCATCGCGTTGGGCATTCATTTAGATTATTTCTTTCCTCTGAGTGAGCTAGAAATTTTGCTCATCCAAAGTGCCTTTTCCTCACTTTCCCTGTCTCTGTCTCCTTATCTGTCTTTCTGTCCTTCGATCTCTCACCTTCCCTCCTTCCTCCAACCTTCCTCCCATACACACTTAGTTTTTCCTTTAACGTCGCCTCTTTTTTGTGGCTACATCCTTCCTGTCTTGTTATCGCCTCACTGCCCTATCGCCTTTTTTCTATTTAGACTAACCTTTGCCCTGTGACAACCTTCTTATAACTTAACAATAATTTTATATCATCAAGTACATATTATTCCAGCAGCATGGGACAAGGATAAATAATAACAAAAAAAAATTGATCGTTCAGACAAAGGTTGAACATAAAAAAAATCGTGAAAATGAAGATGCTTTTTGGTCGCTAGTTGATGCCCTCATGTTCTTTAATCACATCTGACACGCGAGAAATAATAGGTGGTCCTCACTTTCACCATGCACAGATGAAGCTTCATCACGAACTTGTGACGGGATTACTTTACCGGTAGTTGTCTTTGAGCGAGGCAAATCGTTGCCACTCTTGTTTTTTTCCCTCACTCCACAACTGAGCAAACAGTTTATGGAAGAAGATGTTTTTTGCCTTCGGGGGACAAACGGGTGAACACGTTTTGGTTCCTAATTGAAATGACATCGGAGAAAAGCGTTTTTGCTTTGATTCCATACGTGCTAAAAAAGATCAGTTTTCCCTAGCGGAGGCCAGAAGCTCTCGGTGGCGGAAAGGAATCATTTTTAACTGAGCGCTTTCGCAGCTTTGATCTCGCAGCATTACAATATATATGTCTGGTCTGTCGCCTAAAGCCAAATTAAGCTCGGGAGATGTATCCTTGAGAGATGCAATTTCCAGAATTACATGTCGCAGGTAAGGCGCACATTACTCACTAAGTACCGGGACAAAGCAAAAGCGCATTAAGTTTGATTCGCTCTTCAAGGCGGGCATAAGTAAGAAGCTATTGGGGAATAAAATATCGTTCTACTTTCAGTAGACCGATGACTTCGTGGCCGGATGAATTATTATTATTACAGTAGCAGTATGCTTGATATATATATATATATATATATATGTGTGTGTGTGTGTGTGTGTAAAAAAAGCCACACTTACTCTGTTTCTATTTCTTTAGTTTTATTTCTTTTGTATTTATAACAAAGCATGGATAAGTAACGGTTAAAAATAGATATAAGTTTATAAAACGAATATCTATTCCAAACACGTTTTAGACCTTTAACAGATTTATGCCCAGGACAAAATATCTTATTACAATATTATTATACACGAAATAGCGTTCAAGGTGGGACTATGAATTGCGAAACGAATTTTTTTTTTTAAACGACATTGAATTGGGCGGATTAATTTACGCTTGGCAAAAATTGAAAAGGAAAAAAAAAAAAAAAAACAGAAAAAAGAGAGAGAATAAACTATCAATATGTCTGTCTTCCCTTTTCAAAGAAGCCCATGCCGCTCAGATTCACGAAGACGGATATTTTGTTTACCGAAATTTCTTTGCACCGAACGGATGTTGTCAGTGGGCGGTGCCCTCGATTTGCCTGGAGAGTGCTTACCTGAACTGTTGACTCACTAATGAATCAGAGGAACCGCTCTCCATAGCGCATTAAAAATAATGCCCCGCGCTCTAAAGCACTTTAGACACGATAGTTTTCGCTTCACTTCATTTATCATGTTTGGGGTGGCCTGGTACCACCGGCAGTAGCATCCCTGGAAACGATGCCACCTAAGCCATTTATCTCGCGCGGCAGTACGCCCGAATAGTCTGGAAGTGGAGACAGGTGGGCGCTGAAGCCAGATCAACTCAAGTAGAAACTAAATACGATACGGCTTTTGGTTGTGAATGAACCCAATCTTTATAAATTGTCAGGCTGTAAATACAAAGTCTAGGTGCAAAGGGATATATCACTTAATTACTTAATCGCTTAAAATAATATCTGAGAAAATCAAGTGATTTCGAGCATGTAATTGCCTAAAAGACCGTGATCTTTTTCTGATTAGAATTTAATTTTTGTTATTATTTTCTTTTTTGATAATTTTTTAGGCCGCACAGAAATGATGTCATGTACGTCCAAGTAGCCTAATATGACCTTTTTTGTAAAGTTAATACGAAACAGGGGAAAAAGGAACTATGACAAGCAAGAGACTGAGCGGCCTTTAACAATGGTTTAAACCTAGCGCCTGATTTGCAACACAAAATGGAAAAAAAATGTTTGATTTGACGAATAAAAAGCACAAAATGACAGCATTATCTTTTTTTCTTTGAATGTGCGTAATGACAATATTTTCTAGAATTTAAAAATCCAAAAGAATAATGATTTCGTTGATTCTTAATAATTATGGTGAACTGATTTTAAGAGCAACAAAAACTGAAAAGTGAAGCAGAGAAACGCTTTAAACATTAACAATGATTTTTTAAAAATTAGATGTTTTATGTCGAACCTTTAAAACTTCACAAACCAGAGTGAATCATGCAAGAACTGCGTCGAAAATACGGGCTATAGTAACATTAACAATGACTCATTGTTTATCCCAGCTGATCTTGCTCTGTGAGGACCGGATTACTCGATGTTTTGAATAGTTTTCAATCCGTTAAGTTTCCTGAGGAATGGATTACAGGTCTGCTCCAGAATTCTAAACAATAGAGTGGCACTAGTGCCAGATTGGCTCGCTAATCTGCTTGCGTCTCCTTCCCGCGTCCAACCACCTAGAGGAACTGGGTTGAGCCCGTGTCGCAAGCAGCCTTGGCGGGACCGCAAAGATCTAGATCGTCTCCAGATTGGCTCCGCCAAGACTATCCAGGTGCCGGGACAGCATGCTGTGAAAGGCTTAAAACACGGCAAAGTCCTGGTGAAAACAGGAAAACGATAATGAAGAACTAATTTTCCGTGGACTAGTTGGCTGTACTTAGACCTCTGAGAATTACGGTCACTAATCTGGGCGACAATTTGACAGCCACTGGAATGTGGCTTTCATATTAAACAATGGCTATTTTGGTTTCGATTGAAGGCATTGAATGGTTGTGGTTTTCAGGTTAAACTATGCCTTTTTATGATTTATCCGAAGTCACGAAAATTTAATGAATATTTCAGCCAATCATTCTTTTGCTTTGAAAGATGCATTTCTGTAGGAAAAAAAATTGAAGCAGGATTGTAGAAACTTGTAGAAAAAAAAATCACATACAGCTATCAAGAGTAAATATTTGCTATGAGCCTTCTTTAAAGATAAGGAAAGGTGAATTTAGGAAATTTATAAATGCAGCTGATGGCATTCATAATATTGTTCCAATTTATGATATGAGGAATATTACCATATTAATTACGTGTGCGTCATTGTTCAATCTTATAGCTTACATCGCCTACCCTCCTTAAACAAGCATTACTCTTTTGTTTTCAATTTACTGATTTAAGAATGCTGTGGAATTAATCATTAGTTACAGGAAATCGATTAAGAAGGAAATCAAGGACTGAATACTACTACAGAAAATGCTTTTGGAATTTCAAACATTTTTCTCCATATGAAATAAAATACCCAAATTAAAAAAAAAAAAAAAAAGATTTTTGGAGCAAATAAGTCGAAAAGCAACATTTTGCGTCTTTTTTATGTTATCTGAAATTTCTCAAACTAGCATTCGACGAGCGCATTTATTTTGTGTTCTCTCAATCATCTTAATGTCGCAATTTTTTTTTTCTGAGTGGCAGAGGTATGCCACAGCCAAAGTCAAAATGCTGTAAGTTTTCACGACATAAAAATTGCTTTGTATTTGTCTGCGCGAAAACTATAATAAGTTGTCATCCCTTGGTAAGATTGTTGAACATCGATTATAGGCCTTTATTACTTGACTAACAAGAGAAGAGAAAACCCAAAACTCACTCAGCAGTTAACTACTACAAGACGGTAACTTTACCTAAAACACCCTTTTCTCTCAAAACTATATAAAATTATACTATTCTCACAGGTCCGGTAAATCTGAATAGGGAAAGTAGGGTTGATTATTTATTAGATTATATTAATTCCCGCTGGAACATTCCCTCCCAAATCTTACACTTCAGGAGACTAGAGGTTCCGATCCCAGCGTCAGGTTTTGGGACCTTATTTTTTCAGTCAAAAGCTCAGTTGGGTAGGGTGAATTTTTTGGAGAGGCAGGGTTGAGGTGATTATTAAATAATTTTCTTACGGACCAATAAATAACACTGCATGAGCTAGTACTTCACTTGTATAAATATTTACAGTTCATTCACTTCCCTTCATTGTGTATCACTGCAATTATTGCCGTTGTGAGAAAAATCTTACAAAAATTTGTTTTTTTACATTTCTGCTCATTAATGGTTCTTGATTTAAAAAATAATGTCCCGTGTGAGTCTGATTCTTTTTTTTTTTCTCACTTTGGAACTTGACAATAGAGACAAGATACTGCGGGTGTTAGGTATAAATATTTGCTTGGATTGGTTCTGGCGGAAAAAAGGGAGGATAGCGGGATTTGGGGGGTAAAGAAAAAAAATTGAGCTGAGAGAACAGTAGGTAGAGAGAAGAGAGGGAAAGAGAGAGAGAGGGGGGGGGTTAATTAAGGTAAAGAAAAAAAATTGAGCTGAGAGAACAGTAGGTAGAGAGAAGAGAGGGAGAGAGAGAGAGAGAGAGAGAGGGGGGGGGAGGGGAAGGAAGTGAGCAAGAGGCAGACACAAAAAAAGAAAAAAAAACAAAAACAATAGATGTAGAATAGTTAAAGAAGGAGAGAGACACACACAAGATAGTTCAGATTTACATATAATTAAAATAGACGTGTATCACAGTTAAAGTGTTTCAAGAAAATCATAATCATAAAATAGGAAAGTCAGAGGACACACTAATTTAATGTTTTTAGTTATTGTTGGATTCCTTCTGTTTTCATGATTTCTTATTAAGGCCCACTTATTCAGCTAAAGAATCGATGTTTATTTTTATATGATTATCTACGAAAGATCACGTTGTTTTTGGTCCCAGCCAAGGACATCCGACACGCTACAAAATATCACAATACGTTCTTTATTTAAAGAAAAGCCGCTGTCTGTAAATTGTATCAGTCTGGTGCTGATCTGTAACTGGTCTTAACCGAACACTGGAGTGAAAGAGAAACATTTTTTATCAATAAATCTAGTCCTGTCTTGATTTGCACTTTGGACCTCGTGACTGGAGAGTCCATAAGAGCATAGTGAAAAACAAAGTCTTACTCGTTATTAAGACAAAAAACAAGTCAAATATGAACGTTATCAAGTTCAGATTTATTTATGGTATTTTTACTTTTTTTTTTTTTTTTTTTTTTTTATACCCGTCAATTTATTGAGAAATGCAGAAGCCATGCGCTTCCAGCTATTTCGAAAAACATCCACGTTTTTTTTTTTCCTTTAATAGAGTGTTTTTGTTTTTCTATTTTTCCCCAGCCAGTAGCGTCCCTTTCCCTAGACTGATTGCCTCCCCTAGATGTCAGCCGGCGCGACATGTTCTGGCGTCTGCAAGGGAGGCAACTTATCCCTGTCAGGTTCTGATCCGCTCTCATGCCAAGTCGGCCAGGTAATTGAGGCTCAGCGCAGACACAGGTAAATTACATGGTTGATACTGTACACAGGAGCTACTGCCTCCAGGCTGAAGGGGAGACAGGGGAAAAACGGGTTTAGTAAACCAGGGATCGAAAGGGACACTTTGATTTTTATACAGGTCAAATTAAATGTTGAAAGCGATTACGACACTTTAAAGTGAACTTATCGTCTAAGTTTTACTTTTGATCTCCTTTAAACCTTTAAAGCAGTTGACTTCATTTTGTCTCTTGTCTCTTCTGAACTTGTTTATGGTTACTCAGTTGACGTACAGTTGCCTTTAATGATTGGATAAAATTAGAATGTACAATCTGATTGCGCTGGCTGAACTGCGTGTTTGTGATCACTAATGGAAGGCTGAGAATTTGATCACTGCATCGCTGTCATCGAACAGGGTCAATAATGGCGACAAAAAAAGGTGTTTAAAGAACGTTAGTGTGTGTGTGTGTGGAATCGGGGAAGGGAGGGGAACTAACAAAATGTAATCGCCTTTATTTTTGCTATTGTAATTGAGACATTTTATTTATCTATCTACGTGTTGCACTGTAAAAAATGAATTGAGATATACATTGCCAACACAAATTTTCTTGACGGTTCCTGTATTTGTTGTTCAAAAGGTAACAACAAAAAAAAAAGCTTTCAGCTTAAATTTTTTGAAGTTTTGTTGTTCAAAGTTAAAATCATTTCTTTTTCCTCTGAAAAGAGGGATAGCTCTTTTTAACTGTATTAAATCACTATAATTATTTTCTTGTTAAAAAGTTAACAATCAAAGACAATAGGAATTTTTTTTCCAAGCTGCATAACAAATATTTTTGTGGATGATCCGCAGAGATATGAGTAAACAATTGACGGGATTGTATACTTCGGTTTGATCTTAAACCAGCATTTTAACAAGCATGACGTTCCTCTCTTAAGCTACAGATCGAAAAAAAAAAATGGACTCAAATTGACTGATAAGACCTTAAATTGTGAGGGTATGTCATCAGTCCATGCATGATAAAATACAATTTCAGTGATCCCGCAAACAGACACCGAAAAATTCGAGCTAGCCGAGCAATTTTGTTCACCCGTAGACAAATAATCGGTCTTCTTACTTTTCAGCAATGCTCGCGCTATAAGATCTGCGATCAGGAAAGTGCCCCTCGGAGGCGCTTAGGTGTGGACCAGACTTTATCTCGTATATTTTTTTCAATTTTCTTTCAAAACGCAAACCGATCGGCTAATTGTATCTTGAGGAATGAACTTCTGTATTTTAATGTTGACCTTACGGCTTTTTGCCGAACACCCATATCTATATCTAGGTCTTTACATACATGTCTGGGTACTTTAGTTTATGTTCAATCTAGATTCTTGATCCTCTAACCAAAAGAAAGTAAGGTCAACTGAAGATTCTCGTCAGCACAAAGATAAAGATCAATTTTAAAAGAAAATAGTACGTAATTGTTATTTAGTTTTAGTTTCTTATACACAATAACCGATTAAGAAATAAAAAAAGATTAACAAAAGTCAAATGCTTCTCAATTTTCTGTTTTATGATATAAATTTATGACAAGAACCTAAGCTTTCAAGCAGTTATGTCAAATAGCGATATAGATAATAAACGACCAGGCTGGGATCTCTTCTCTTTAGAGTATAAAAAAATCGGTCTTGGTAGCTTGGTGGAATAGCCCTGAGAAGTAGGGTCATGAAAAGCTTTAATTGAGTTAGAGCTATGAATGGCCATTTCTGATTTTCACCCCTTCTCCTCTCTCTCTCTCTCTCTCTCTCTCTCTCTCTCTCTCTCTCTCTCTCTCTCTCTCTCTCTCTCTCTCTCTCTCTCTCTCTCTCTCTCTCTCTCTCTCTCTCTCTCTCTCTCTCTCTGTTATTATCTCTGTTTTTCTTTCCTTCCCTCTTCATTGATAGTTGTTTTGTTTTTTGTTTTTTTTTTTTGCAAAGAGGGGCGGTGATAATAGGATAGGAGGCCAGTTAGAAAACACTGCAAGAATCGAAAATTTTCAGCTAAGAGAAGACCGTTTGAATTGTTTCACCGTGCCTGACGGGGTCAGGTTTGTTAAGAAAAAGAATGAGAGATAATCTTATTGTGCACGAGCACTAGCAAACAATAAAAAAAATAAAGGAGCTCAAATTCTCTAAATACATTTTTTTCCAAATAACCTGAATAATTCTCACTTCTATTAGCAATAAAATTTCACTTAACAGCTGAAACATAATATAAAGCCTAAAGTCGACAGAAAAAAGCGAGAGGATGGTTGTATGTTCTATCTGGAAACAACAAACCGATGAACAGATTTTTGTGCTTTTTTAAACAAAACAAGCAAACAAAAATGAAAGACCTGCTTTTCCACTCTATACACAAATCCGTTAGGAAGAGTTCCAAAGAGCTGGCCCCATTATAATAAGCTTCCACCATCAAACCCGCACTTCATTATCGTAGAGATGCTTCCGCCATTCGGTCAGGAGATAAAGAGGTTCTTGAACAAAGCAGAGCAGTTTGCTGGATGCGCCCCAAGAACTCTCCTCATGACCTCAAGTGTCACAAACAAGCTATCGAGAGGTTACCCGGATGTGGAGTGCTCGTTGGCACACGCCCTTTCGGTGAACCGCCTCCTCTCTCTACTTTCTTCACCGTCAGGTCAACTTAATCCAGGTCCAGATCCTGCTCCCTCACGCTGCCTTCTACCAAGCATGAGAAATGGTTAATCTTTATCATTCTTGTTTTCAATACTCCATTTTGTCTTCTCTTTTGCCTTTCTTTCTTTCTTTCTTCTGTATCTCTTCCACAGGATATATATACCGGTACGCGCTTTCCTCCAAAGCCCACCACTCTGACTTGACCTGCTTCCGGGATCTAATGAGGTTCAGTCACGTGACCTGCTCTTGGCTGCACGCGCCACGCCAGAGTACCTGGATCATCTCTCACGGTTGTCCAGTGCTGTGCCCCCTAACGATGATGCCTTTCATCATGTTACACACACCTGACTATCTCTTATAGTCTTCTATGCGCCATAAACATGCTCTGTTGGACACACAGGAACGGTCAAAATAATTTTGTGGTTTCTTAACATAAGAAAGGAAAATTGAACAAAATAAAACATTAATAATTTTTTTTTCTATTCTCTCACTCAACTTTAAATTAAACGGTAATATTAGCTTAAAGGCTTTGCTATGATACATTCATTATGGTAATTATATTGTGCATGTAAAATCTCTGTGCATCTCAAGCCTTTGGGATTTAGAGATATTTATGATATTAAAGGATATTGAAAACAATAGAGAGTGTCCAAATTTATTAATATTCTTGTTTTTAAGCCTCTATTCTGCTTACTTTTGTGAGCCTTTCAGTCTATTGCATAGTTTAAATGTTATTTTAATACAAAATTTGAAAAAAAAATGTTTTAAATATACAATATGTAATAAGATACCATCATTGTACCACTGGTATAAAAGCAAAGACCAAGATTTTTTTTTAAAGCAGTACATGTCTAATTGTGTGAGTCTGAGTTTGAAGCAAGCCTTTTTACTGCTTCCCAAGTCTTAAACAAATAACTTTTCATCAATTTATACAACCCAATCTCGATGCTAGCGTGAGTAAACTTACATGTTTTCATAAAAATCCTTATGGTGGACTAATCAATATCCAGACTTATAAATCTGTTTGATAACTTTACCTTTGAGTGATGTTTCTCATGAAAGATCCGCCTTCTCTCCTAGTGGTAATAATTATTTTAGCTTTTCCTTCCTTGAAAAGCGGACCATTTTGTTTGTAAAACGGTTTAATTTTGCTCTGTTCTCTCATCCGCTTTCTTCACTGCGGGCTTATGAAAACAAGGGACAACTTAGGGCTTAGATAGAATCTTGTGCCCTCACAAAACTGATGCCTGTGTACACATCATTATTTGAGTTGTCTGTGGGGCTGGACATAAAGATTGAAATTGCAACAATCGGATACTCTTCCTCTAAAGAAACAGTTAAGGTGATGTTTTAATGAAAATTCGAAACTATTAATCATCGCTTTGGTTTGACTTGTCCTTTTTATTCCTGATTGGTGTTTTAAGTGCTTTGAAAAAAAAAATTCTCTAGGGTGTATGCAAGCATATTGCACTTGAAAGATTTTCTTTCAAAGATAGAATTTACGAGCATGTAAAACCTTAACCATTTTGATTTATTTCTTTAAGATTCCGCAGGATTCTCTAGTATTACATCAATTATTTATATCAAACAATCCTTCCCCTCAATGCAAAAGACTTACAAGACAGTTCGCATAAACGTTTCCTAATTTTTTATTCGGATACGCGCAATTCACTTTTGCATCATTTACTAAGTTTGTGTCATCATCATCACAGAATCACTTAAGGCAGTCGTAGCAAACGCTTAATGACCTTCTGTTTAAAAAGTTTTCTTAAGAACTTAACTCACGGCAATCATCCTCAGTCCTTTTTATGCTCTCTCTTCTCTCCCCTACACCGTTTCCTCTCCTTCAAATCGACCATTTTTTACTATAAATTTTATATGTTGACCTATGAAAAATGGATGCAAAGCGCACAGTTGTACTAATCGGATGAGACAGGCGGTAAAACACTTCTTGAGTCTAATCCGCCGTAGCGTAGAGGAGTCGACTTCTTGGCACTCATGCATTTTGAAGTCATTGATGAAAGAATCTCGCTATGGGAGGACATTTTTAATAGACTGAATATGAATATTTCAAGTCTCTAATCCCTCAGCGGGGATTTTCTCAATTGGAAATGGAGGAGTGCTTGAATTGCAAGATTAACAGAAGTAGCATTAGTTCTCCTCGATCAGCCAACCCGTCCGTGAGTGCTGGCTATTCGCTATCATCTGTTCCTCTTCTCATTCAGAAAAAAAAAGTATTGGAAGAGTCATCTGTTTTTAATAGCTTCAAACACAAGTGCATCCTTAAACTAAAGAGTGAGAGTATCCTTGCTGTAAATCACGGGTTTCAAAACGAAGAAAAGATACCTCCATTACTCGAGGAAGAGGTAAACGTTTACAAATCTTTAAGTTTTTATATGCTTTCTTCTACGCCTGATCTAGGAGATATCTTTGTGAGAAATACGATAACTTCTATCATAAAATCATCGTTGATACTATAATGATCCTTTCTTTTGAGCATTTCAGCTTCTTGCCATTTTATTATTACGTTGCATTTACATATTCTCAGAATTAAAATAACCAATTGACTTACAAAGTTATGTAATTTCTTCACAAAACCTAAAACAGTACAGTATGCATTGATATTTTACAATTATTATTTAAAGTCAGTCATAATCATACATATGTATTTTACTTAGTTATTCAAAGTAAAATACATAACCTAAAAACTCAAGATCTGTATTAACTTCTCCTTTCAATGCAGTCGAGAAAAATATATCCAAGTCTAAATGAACTATAAACTACTTTTTTTTTCCTCAAAAAGAAAAAAAAAAGAAAGAAAAATAAGGTCCTCAGTCATATTCCTTGCTCGAGAGTGCTTCTGCTCACATTTGCTCATAAATATAAAAAAAAAAACACTTCGGGTAGAATGCTCAACATAACTATACTATTATTTTAACTATTAAAATTTTTCGTAGGGAGAAATCTGGGCGTTTCGGTCAACAAATTCCTTTTTAGCCGTTTTGAAATCGCAGATTTACTACCACTTAAAGTAATTTCTGACAGTCATAAGGATTAATTTGAAATCTTTATGAAGACTGTTCGAGCTGGCAATTAAGAATCGCTTCCCTTCGGACTGGGTATTCTGTAGCAGTCAGTTAGTGCTCAGCCATCACTTGTCAGGCCTTTGGCATTGGCCAACTGGGGAATTCTCAGGTTTCCCTGAGCGGCGAGCTAACTCTCTACCTCTGCTTACAGCCCTGAAGGAAGAGGCGTCGAGTGGCAAAACTTGACTCGATCAATGTACTACTTTTGTGCTCAAAGCCCTAGTTCTTGTTTCAATTCAGAATTGCCAGATTTATTAATGCTTTGAAACGCTGAAAAATAAGTGGCGACTTATTTTCTTTTCGTAACGGGACACTTCGATTGTCGAGGCCATTATTTACATCGTTTTGAGGATTGCCCATTTACTTTAAGCACTCAGCTCTGTTAACGAGGCAGTTTATATTACTATTCTGTCGAGTGAGTCATGTATAGCCGCCGCTAAAAGATTAATTTGATGTGTTTTGTAATCTGAATTTTCAGCTTATGGAAGGCTAAACTGAGAGTTTTTGCCCGTAAAAACGTGATTTCTCATTCACAGAACAAAGTTCATTTTTCTCATGTTATATCTCACCATTTTCTGGCACCAAAACGTTTAATCAGTACAGTATTTATGTATTATAATTTTGTCTCATGTTAGTTTGTTGGTTTTGGTTTTTCGGAACGCCAGTATCACAATCTGTGATACTGTGGCTCTGTTTTAGTTTTAATTTGCATAAAAGATAAATTGATACATATTCTCTCTCTCTCTCTCTCTCTCTCTCTCTCTCTCTCTCTCTCTCTCTCTCTCTCTCTCTCTCTCTCTCTCTCTCTCTCTCTCTCTCTTTCTCTTTCTCTCTCTCTCTCTCTCTCCCTCCCTCCCTCTCTCTCTTTCTCTCCCCCTCTCTAAATATATATATATATATATATATATATATATTATATCCATCTAACTATCTATCTAAAAATGTAAATGTAGGTATATATATATATATATATGTATTATATATATATATATATATATATATATATATATCCCCTCTTCGGTTCCCCCTCTCTAAGCTTTTCTCTTTTTTTCTAAAACAATTTTTTCGCTCACTGTGTTTGTTTCTTCCAATATTTTGTTTTCATATCAAAAGTCACCAAATACTCAAGACCTGTGTTATTTGTTATTGTTTGCATTTATTATTATTATTATTATTATTATTATTATTATTATTATTATTATTATTATTATTATTATTATTATTATTATTATTATTATAAATTCATTAATTCATTAACATTAGCCATATTAGGAATATCATTATTTGAAAAAATGGCAGTTTATTTTATTGTTCAAATTTTTTTGTTTGTTTTATTTTTGTTTTTCGAACCACATTTAAACAATCCTCTTATTACTCTTGCCTTTTCAATTTGGTTGTGTTTGTCTTGTTGATTTGACGAATTTATTGTAACATAATTGAAAAGTATCAAACTCAAATAGATTTCTGTATTTATGTTCCGAATAATAAATGTTTTTATTATTATCAAAAGTTTGTCAGTGTAAATCTCAGTAAGAAGAAGCATATGATTTTATCACTTTCTTTCACTTGCAAAACGTTCCTTTTCTCGTCTCCAACTTCTGGGCCGACGCCAGCTCTCACGCACGTGCTTCCAAACTTTCTTGCCATGGACTTCCAGTTACCGGAGAGGACTCCCAATTGAAAGACACAAATCCTAACCCGAGGCGGAGATGCATACTTCCGCTAAGCCCCTGTGCATGCGCACTGGGCGGACATGAAAGCACAATGGCGGCAGCGGGGCAGATAATCCTGGAAAATTGTTCAGCACTTACAAAGATTGACTGGCCTTGAAATGGAAGACTAAGTAGGACAGTCATTTGGGAGTGCTGAGAAGAGAGAAGAATGCCTAGTTTGTCTAATTGCTTACGTTTCTGAAATATTCCTGTGAGATTTGATCCCAATTCTTAAAATCTCCCGTTGCCTTTTTCGTGATCAAATCATCAAATTAATAGAAAATGATAACAATAATTTTGTTTGCTTTGAAAAAGTCGATCCATTAGACTTTTAACTTTTAATTTTCAGAAATGGAATAATGCTGTAAAAAATAACTTTACAGAATAAAATGCATAAAATCGTTGATTTTTTTGGTGTTTTTTCTAACCATTCAGATAATGGGAAAATGTTCTTCAGAGACAAAAGCTATTATATTAAGCCACGTCAAAGGTGGAAAACTAATTAAAATTTAAAAGACTGGACATAGTTATTATAATTCCATAACTTTGATTGCAAACAGTCAAAGGTAGATCAAAAGTCTTGTTTATTTTGGTTAACGGGACATCTTTTTGTCAATTAAAACTTAAAGAATGCACATCTAACATATCTGAAAATGATTTTTTTTTTTGTCCCTCTTCGCTTTTTCAGACTTTTGTTCTTTATGTTCCCGGAGGTAAGTCTTCTAGAGTGTTAAACATTTTAGAAATATTCTTCGTGATTTACGCTTTGTTAAACTGCTACCAGTGTAAGAGTTTGAACCAATTAATTGATCACAGGCACCAGCTGCGAGCACTAACAAACCTGATTTCTCACACCTCTGGGATTTCAGCAGGTTCACCAATTTGTCTGTCCTCTTATGTAAACTAAGAGCTATCTGTCTGAGACTTTCAGACTCTACGCTCTACCAAAACGCATAGGCTCCCTGCCTCAAAGAGAAGGCGAAGAAACTGGAAGTAAAAGGAACTTAAACCGTGTGTCTCCAGGGCCGGATGGAACACTTCTGGACTTGTCGTCTGGCCAATCGTTCGCTCTTTGTGAAGAGCAGCGGGGAGAGAGTCTTAAACCTGGGCGGAGAATGGTTGAAGATTGATCTGAGAATACGAGAGAATGGCCCCATAGGACCCCCCTCGGTGGATGGTTTCTTTCATCGCAGGAGGAGGGAGAAAAAACCGCTCACAGTTTGTTGTTGATAAATTGAGCTGCCCCGAGGTCTTGCGGGTTCTTTACCGTTGCTGCGTTATTCATTATTGATTTCTTAACGGTGAACAAGGTACGCCGCGATTGTTAGCGTTTAAGATGCTCAAGATTAGCAATGGATTCGTTTGTATGAATAACAGATGCCACTCGATGAAAAGAGGTATTATGATTAATTTTTAAGAGATGACTGTTAGAAAAAAAAAGGACTGCTCATTGTAGGTTGCCTCAGCGTTAAAATTATAAGTAAAACAAAGGAGTAAATTTTGTCCTTGATGTATTTTATAATCGATTGTCAGTGCCTGAAAATTTTGAATAATAAAAAATAAATTTGTTGTGTAAATACGTTCTTATCTATTTGACTAGAAAAGATAACATTTGGTGTTGCCTGCAATTTATTTTGCAAGCTTTGTGAGAATACGAATTTATGAGAGCGATATATCTTCTGTATTATCTTAATGTGCATTAGTTGCGATTTTCTTTAAACACTCAAAATCTAATGTTATTCATTTTATGAAATAACTTTTTATATTTCTTTTTCTTAGCATAAAATGAGAATCTTAAGAAGATAATCGGAGAGTTTCCGTTATCGGAAAAGGTTTTTCAATAAAAGGTCTCGTAAAAGTGTTGGTAAAAAAGGCAATCAATTCAAAAAAGAAAAAAGGACATTATGTCTTTTGTGTCAACTACATCTATATCGGAAACCACCTAATCTGTCTTTTTTAAATCTATTCTAAGATATTTAAAAATTCTTTTTACTCATAGAAGGCTATGAATTACTGCCAAAATGCATTGCTGTGCAATTTCTTGTGGGAATTCATTGCTGATCTATCTAAACCTACAAGATAATGAATGATTCAAAGAGATTTATAAATAGATTTGAAGTGAGCCAAAATAATGAGCTAAACATTCTCATTGTGGTCTCATGTGAAAAATTACAAGAACAAAAACAGATTTACATACCTTTTGCTTTAAAAGAAACGGAGTCTTGATTTATAAATATATTTTCACTGCTCGATAATTCCCTCTGTCTTGCAGCATTAGTCATTAATTACACGTTCAAAAGCCATACTTAGTTGATTTTGCAACCCAATGTATTCAATATATCCTTTTAAAGGCTCATTATCATATTGATACAAAATAATAAATGGGCAGGTGTGGTGAATTCTCACAAGTCAGTGCACCTCTTGGTACTATTTATTTACACCTGATTGGCACTTCCGACTCATGGAGATACAAACATGGTTCCACACCCTTTCAATCTCGTTACATAGCGATCTATGCAGGTTAAAGTAACTAATCTGGCTCAGAATGCGAGGCACGACCATTCTTAAAAGTATTGGCTATCTGTCGCGCCAATAACAAACGCTGAATATCAAGGGTCTACCTTTATGACAACTTCATGTAAACTTGATCCTTGCTGATATAAAAAAATACAGGTTCCACAACAAATATTGCAGATGATTACATTTCACTTTCATCAACTACTGAAATAGTGACGTTGTAGCTATGCTGCTTACGGCTGTGCTTTCCGAAATCTCTGCTTAGATTGAGACTAGCTCTGAATCCAGAAACAGGGATAACTCGAAGAAAAAAAAAATATATATATATATATATGTATATATGAAGTTACTAAAATTAGATATCGAGGTATTTTGTTCATGTTTATTGTGAAGCACATTTATGGAGGTGCTACTGCCAGAAAATTCCCACTTTCAAAGTGGATGCCTATTACATCATGTCGGAAAGATGACTGGTGAGAATTAAGAAAAATGTTTAAATATATGGCAAAAAAAAAACAAACAAACAGAATTTTAAATTGAAACTCTCTTTACTAATAGCTGGTCATTGATTGAAACTGTAAGGTTTTACTCTGTACTATACCCCAAGAATATTCAGGTTTTAAAGCCATATAGAAGAGATTAATATCCAGAGATTCGATGAAGAAAAACTGTTTTTATAGATGCGTCTTTCAAAAAGCAATCAAAGGTCCATCGTGGTCTCTTGTTTGTTTAAGATTCTACCCACAGGTGAATCAGTCGTTTGAAAACCAGCATCTCCAGGCTGATGTAAGGATGTACCATTACACTCACTGCAGGGGGCGACAGGTAATTCCTCACTGTCCTAGCACCGAATGTCAACACTCGGCTACGCCTAGACTTCTGTATAGCTTCTGGGCTTAGCGTCACTGAAATTTCAGAAACTGCTTCATTCATTCATTCATTTATTCTCTCTCTCTCTCTCTCTCTCTCTCTCTCTCTCTCTCTCTCTCTCTCTCTCTCTCTCTCTCTCTCTCTCTCTCTCTCTCTCTCTCTCTCTCTCTCTCTCTCTCTCTCTCTCTCTCTCTCTCTCTCTCACTTTCTCTCTATCTTTTTTGTCTTTCTCTCTCCATCTAGCTCTAGCTCTATCTCTGTACTTCTCTGTCTTCGTTTCGCCCTCTCTCTACTTCGGTCTGTCTGTCTGTCTGTCTGTCTGTCTGTTTCTCTCTCTCTCTCTCTCTCTCTCTCTCTCTCTCTCTCTCTCTCTCTCTCTCTCTCTCTCTCTCTCTCTCTTTTGTCTGTCTGTCTGTGTGCCTATATCTATCTCTCTATTTCTATCTCTGTGTCCTTCTCTGCTTCCTTTATTTCTATGTGTCTTCCTTTTTTTCTTAACTTGTTTACTTTAATTTTTAAGTAATCTCTTTCTTATACATCCATCTTTATTTTTCAAGGCGATAAACTTTTTTGTTCCATTCATATCTTTTGTTATATACAATCATACTTCTTATTTAAAAAAAAATGCAGTAAAACAAATTATAAGAGCTTTTCTTTTGTTTTTAATTTCTTTTTCTTTTTAAAACAAGTGTGCAAATGGATTACGTATTAAAAAAACAACAAAAACACACACCTCATATAGCCTTAGGAACACCATGGAATGTAGAATCAAAGGCGGTAAATTTGAAAAAAAAAAAAGAAGGAAAACAAGGAAAACTGCTAATTCTTGATTGGCCTTTGACGATAATTTCCTCTCATGTGAGAAGAAGTTGCAGGAAATGGCAATCCCTTACAACAATAATTGGGCTTGAATATCGGAACAGAGCACGTATGACGAAGACGGCTCAATTATGCGACGATTACAATTCTCTTTAGGGAGCCACAGCACACCAGTCACCATGCTTTGAACTTCCCTAAACTCTTGTGAGAGGAAGAGATAAATAAAAATACACAAAGGTCACAGGCACCCTTATCTTGAGAAAGAATGATAGCAAAGGCCACATCTGAGACTGGCAATGTGTGGTGCCTAAGGCTTTTGTTTTCCAGTAAGGATGGTTTATCAGTTCTCCTTTGTAACTAGGTAACTGTAAAAAAGGAAACAGAATATCAAGATTACTTTCAAGATTTCTGAAACGTTTTTCAGGACGCCATTGTGCCAATCGTCACTTGTTTTAAATGTCTTTGAATGAAATGAATCTAATGTCATTTGCGGCTCTTTGTCTCTGAAGCAAAGTGGCTGAAATATTGTTTTTATTCCTCTTGTCTGTTCCCTTTTTTTTTGGTCAACGAATGTAATTACACAAATTAAAATAAGGCTTTGCAAACCGCTACAATCAAATAATTCAATTTATAAAGAAAAGCCTGAAACGGTGAATAGCAAAATATTATCTGCCCAATTTAATTGATCGAAAATTTTATTGAGTGCAATTGAAATAATGACCACTCCCTATTAATTTTCCCTCATCAAAAGCAAGCGGAAATAATGACACCCATTATTACAAATATAAGAGATTCCAGGTTCCAGAGCAATCTTGCAAAAAGTAAAACATGAACATGAATAAATAAACATAAATAAACAAGGAAAAGAAAGATCCTCCCAATTTAAATAATTATATTTAGATTGGTTTTTATAGAAATGTGGACAAAGCGAATATTTTTTTCATCCCCTTTATCTCAGAACTGTAAAAATGCACAAAGCTGAGGTAAGATAGCCTAAAACTGATGATATAAAGCTGAAATTTTAATTACAAAATATTGCCACGTTAATTCCCATTGAAGCTCGCGATACCTGATTGATTTTAATGATATATCCTTGAGACACAGGATAATCTCAGAATAAATGATTTCCACCACCTTTATTTTAGATTCTTCTATTTTGAGTAATGAGCCTAATCTGCATGAATTTACACAGGTTTCATTTTAGATTTAGGAAAGAAAAGAAAGAAAACAGATCTTTCACTGACTGCAATAGCCGTTTTGGAACCTAAATTAGTGGAGATTTACGAGCCCTACTCTGTGAGACGTTGATTAACATCCGCAAGATCTGATACCCAATTTTTTTTTTTTCTTACGAGAAGTTGAGGTATGAAAATCACATTCAATATTTGAAGGAATCTTATTTTGAAAAGTTATCTTGACCTGGCTTTTTAAGTTAAAAGGATCATAAGAGAGTCTCTTCCACTTCTATGACATGGGGAAATTCATCTGAACAGACGAATCTCTAATGATCAATAAAATAATCTTTAAGAATAAACGTGCAAAGATCTAGCCCTTTCGCTTTATGGTTTCTTTTCAAGAGTGATGTATTTACAACGTAACGTTTGCTTTTCGTCCATTCGACTACTTAATTCAAATAGATGTTATAAGGATATAGTGTCGATACTGTCAAAGATAGTGTTTATGGTGACGTAATAAATGTGGTGTTGCCAACATTCTGTCACTATCGTACAACATTTATCGCACTAAATAATGACAAAACCTTTTCTTTTTTGGCCGCGGGGGAGATAAATCGATAGAAAATAAAGATTTTTCATAGACTTCCGGATTTCCTGAATTTTTAAATTACTCCTTAACATTATGCTAGGTCCTCCATCGCTTTTTCTCCGTAGTTTTCAGATAACTTGTTTTGATTTGAAAATGAATTTTTATAAAAATTATATTTTATTTGATTTAAACCGTTCCTAGACCTCACGTTGCTTATGAATTCTATGCTTACATTGAGAAAAGATGAAAAGCATCAAACAAATGATTCGTCTGTCTGATCGTAGCTTTTTTGCGCACAAGTTAATTAGCATGTTCTACAAGTGCTAGGTGCTGATAACTAATTGGAAACACGCGTGAAGCTGTGACAAACACCAGCAACTTGTGTCTCCTGAACATTAAAAGAATTTTTCAGACTATTTATTAGGATTATTACTGCTTGTTTTCCCTTTCCCTATAGAAATCTATTGGTTTCTGGCTTCGAAAATTAGACAGTGATGATAGTTACAACACAGGAAGCTAAAAATTATTTTGCTAAACATGTGGTGTTCAATTGATAATATGTTTAACACCCCTCCTCCTTTGATCAGGGGATGGCAACGTTTTCGACCTCCCGCCGGAGAGGTTTTCGCTATGAAGCCAGGGCGATAATAAGATAAGTGTTACTGAAGGTGCCGCAAAATAGAAAACACGGGTAACAATATTAGCAATAATGACGTGGTAGCGACTGTTGAGGTAACGGCACAGATATGATGAAAGCATGAGAGTATTAACTGAAAGTATTGATGTGCGCACCATAGAAATGAAAGCGATAAATATACGTTAAAAAAACGGAAGTAAGGATTTTATGCTCGGAAAAACAATCCTTTTGGATTATTATATGAAATTTAATTTACATGAAACTTTTACAAGCGTTACTCTAAGCATAACATACATTTATTGCTAAAGAAAAGAAAAACACTTTCAAATGGAAACGTATTTTTTTTTTCTTTTTAATATTGCAAGACACAATTATAATACAGAGACAAAACTATGAGCTGCATGAATTTTTAGTATTTCATAAAATATTGGCGACGTATTTCTCGAGAGTCATTTGTGTTTCCTTAATAGAGAATCCAAATCATTTTACTTCAATTATTGCTCAACTTTTTTTTTCATTTGGTTTTTTTTTTTTTATAACTAACACTTTCAGGACGATAATTTTCCAACTTTTGAACTAAGACTGGGTATCTTCTACTTTAAAAATTATATTGCGTCTTCATTTTGGTTATCGGCGTGAATGGGAAAAGACAAATCTTAGAGAATAATATATATTTTCTCTCTCCCTCTCTCTCCCCTACAGTAATAAATGTTACCAAATCCAGACTATTTTGCAATGCTGAAAAATAATAAATTTAAAACATACTCATTACATTAATCTAACAGTTACCATTTTAATACATGAAAAGAAAAAAAAAGCATTTGACCTGAGTGAGTAAAAATATGGAATGGCTGGGTTGGTGCCGAAAAAAGAGATCAAATGGAAAGATGGAAAGGTCGAGGAGCAAAGGTGTCACATTTGAAGAGGAAGACTAATTAGAGACACCAGGCCGACGATTAGAGCGGTTGGCTGGACCTGGAGGTGTGTCACGCAGGTGTGCGGCCGAAGCGACCAGGTAATGACCAGTAACTGTGTTACAGCGTGTGTCACAGCGCGACGACTGCCACACGTTGTGGTAATTAGTAGACTTATAGATTGGCACCGTGGCACGCGAAGAGCCGGTGTCACAAAACGGAAGAAGAAGAAAAAAGAACCTCTTTACTATTTAGTAACTTTTTGATCTCATCAATTCCTCAACATTTGCCGTCCGCCTTCTCTCACACATGTTAAGGGTCTCTAATTTGGTCACTAAGTCTAGCGCTTGCTCAAAGCGCATAAAAAACGCTGTCATAATGGATACTAAAAATGTTAAGTCCTATCGTGCTAATTTATCTTCACAAATATGAACCTTTTTTTGGTTGTGAGACTTTGGAAGATATGAAAGATCGCGATTTTTTTCCGTACTAAAATGAATCTTCATTGTAATATAGTGTTAATTTGTTCTCTCTCTCTCTCTCTCTCTCTCTCTCTCTCTCTCTCTCTCTCTCTCTCTCTCTCTCTCTCTCTCTCTCTCTCTCTCTCTCTCTCTCTCTCTCTTTATATATATATATATATATATATATATATATCCTCTTTACCTTTTTTCTCCAGAAAGTCACAACCCGATTCCCCTAGTCTCACCCTATCAGCATTCACAAGTTTCAAATCTGGTCCTTAAACGTTTTTTAAAATTATAATCATAAAAGACCTTTCCATAAGATTTATTTTATTTTTTTTTTCTCTCTAATGAATTTATTTCGAAATTTGCATGAAATACAAAAATACTGCTATGAAATAATTACTTGGATTTTTCGCCCGTTTTTTTTATGAATTATTCTTTGTTCCACTTCTAGAAGACAACTTATTTTATTTTCACTTAGGGAGAAGTGATTATAATATAAATAAAGAACAATCATCAAGATCTTTATATTCAATCGCAATAAATACACTCTGATTTCACAGAAACACACATAATTAAATTCACTTGTTTTCTGGGATGACTTTTATTCATTATTTTCTTTTAAACTATTTCTAAACCGTCTTAATCTGGGTTACCTTATCTTTGTTCCCACTGATTTTTAGATTGAAGGCTTTATTTAGTCGTTCCAGAGTTGTCATATAGACTTTCTATTCATGATTTAAAGACATGTGTTCCATAATTTGAATCTTAATTGATTTTTATCCTAGAAAGTATTGTTTTTACAAGATTTTGAGAAGATCAAGCAAAATATGTTTCAACCCTCAGAGCAGCATGTGTCCACAACGTGTTCTTTCTATATTCTTTTTTTGAATTGCTGAATGGTTTGAAGAACGTTTAAGTTGTTATGGACTCTGATAATATAGCGCATTTGCTAGTTGACCTTGGACGTAGATGAATCTTCGCAATGCTTTCTATCAGATAGACATTTTCTCTAAAGGCGCAAAGTAGAAAGTGAAGTTTTAAAATAATTTAAGTATTGCTTTCTCTATCGAAATTTTTTTTTTGAATTTTGTCAAAACGGAAATCGTGAACTAGTAGTCCTGTTTTTGCGCATTGGTGCAAGCTATATCATTGAATAAAAAAGAAATAAAATAAGATGAAGAGCATAATATAGATTAATGTTTACTTGAAACGTTCTTCAGAACATTTATAAAAGGATTTGATTCCAGAAATATTTTTATGATATTGTTAATGTTTGATAGATTAATGAAGATTATGTCTCGAAACTATTTTTTTTTATAAAATGGTTTGAAAGCTGATGATGCAAACTATATTCTTCGAAACATTCTATGAGAAACTATGTTCTCAGATACATATTTATATCACGTTGTATAGATAACAATGCTTTTAGATATACAATTTTCTCCAAAAGTTTGTTTTAATAACCATGTTCACAAACAATCTTCAGGTAGATAATCCTAACTGATGTATTACAGATTTTTCATGTGGCATTGCTATCACCCTGTCTCCTGCCCTCTCCCTGTCTCTCATTCTCTCTCTTTCCCTCGCGTCTCTCCCCCTCTCTCTCTCTCTCTCTCTCTCTCTCTCTCTCTCTCTCTCTCTCTCTCTCTCTTTCTCTTTCTGTCTCTTTTATCTTTTTCTTACAATCTCTTTCCTCTTCTGTCACCTTTGGCTGTTTGTTGTCTGCCTCTCAATCGGTCTCATTATTTATCTGATTTTCTATCTACATGTGTTTCAGAATCAGTTCTTGTCTGCTGCTTTTTAACAGTATAATTTATGCCTGCAGCAGTTGTATAATTTTATATACCCAGGGCAAAGTTATGAGACTAAACGTTTTTGAAAATTACATGAAACTGAAAGACTGATTCATGGACTTAATTCAACACTTAATTTTTTTTTTATTTCATATTATTACTGTAAACCACGTTTTCAAAACAACACAGTGAAATTAAATAGGACCAACTTCTTTGCGTTAAGAATTCGTAAGGTATAAGGAAAAAGGTGTATCAGAGTAAAAACCAAATTGTCCAAAGTGTTAAAAATCTTGTTGTGATTAATAGATGTGTGTCAAAATTTCTCAAGGTGAGTATAGTGTCATTTTGGGGTAGAAATCAAATGGTCCAGAACTTTTGCTATGTTAATGTCATGGCACAATTCATCACATCAAGGCCTAATTTTGTTGCAATTACCATTTTAGGACTAGACTCTACTTACTTACCAAAACTTCTTAAAACAGAAAAAAAATCGCATTTGCCTTCTTGCCACGGGTTCATACATTCAAGTCAAGGAAAGAATTGTTTTTTTCTTCAATAGCAGTATTATGTTTTGTTGCATATAATTATTCGTTCTTCAACGTTATTATCATCTGTCTTTTTTCAATCCTGTGCTGACAAACAGCAGAATTGGGATTGAGCGAACAATGGCCTGCATGACTTGTTTAAACCGCCTTAGTTTCATGACAGCATTTTAACATGGAGAATGATGTTGATTATTTTTTATGAATTTAATGAACTTAAATTATTCGTCTCACATCACCTTCATTATTTCAGTATCTGGTTAGATCTATCTGTATTATCAGTTATGTATTGGATTATGGTAGTTTGCTACCTAGAAGCATTATTTTGTGTATGTTTTTTTTTCTCTTCTTGTTATTTGCGTTGATCTATGATGTAAGATTCGCATAAAATCCCTGTGAAGAAAAAAAAAATAAATTTTTTTTTTTTAATTGGTTTTACAAGTTTTTCTTCTTCTTCCCTTATCCCTATCCTCAACTCCATTCTTGAATTCTTGTGTTCTATACTTTTTACCACTCAACCTACTTCTTTTCAAATTTCCAAGCTTTAAATAATTATCCATATACTGCTTTGTAATCTAAAAAGTAAAGAAAAAAAATATGCACTCTATACTTTAAAAAAAATTAAACTATTATTTTGGTTCACTTTTCTTCAATGTATCATTCTAAGTCCGTTCCTTAATTCTAACAAAAATATCTTTCTTCTCTTCCCTTTCACTTCATTATTTTTTATAACCACACTGTTTACCCAAAAGATTGTCTCTACATTTGCTTTGTTTATGCTAATCTTGCTTTACGGTCTATTATGTTTATTACCCATTTAAAAAAAAATTACAACTCGTCTTTACTAATTTTTTCATTGTTTGCCTTTGTACTCTTCAGTCTGTCTACCATTCCCTCTCTCTCTCTTTCTCTCTTGTCTCTCTCTCTCTCTCTCTCTCTCTCTCTCTCTCTCTCTCTCTCTCTCTCTCTCTCTCTCTCTCTCTCTCGGTCGGTTTGCCTCATTATCTCTCATCTGCCTCCTCTTTCCTTTTCTCCTGTTCCTCCCTCCTCCACCCATAATTCCCATTCCTGCTCACTATTACATTTTACAGACTGTTAATATCCATCCTAAGCTTGAACTTAATCGAACGCGACACGAAATTTTACCGGCTTTTTTATCAGATTGGCGGGGAAACATCTCCCCTCAAATTGGAGGCGTTGGCAGGAAAATAGTTGTCGCTTCACATCTTCCCATCGCTCTCCCCTCGAGTTATCACACACAAATCGAATTCGGGAAAGCTTTTAAGAGGGCTCATACCAGATCCTCGACCCACCAGCTCTCGAGTTAATAGCTCGACAAAGTTATAGGTGACTGGGGATGTTAGGGAGGGAGAGAGAGAAGTAGACAGAGAGAGATCGAGAGAAAGAGAGAGAGAGAGAGAGAGAGAGAGAGAGAGAGAGAGAGAGGGAGAGATTTTATAAGGAATCGAGACGGGGTGGTGAGAGCGGGCGGGGAGAAGGGGGGTATGGTGAGGATATAATATAAATGGAAAAGGATACATTTAGCATGATAATGACACAGAATTGTTAACCCTTTTTAATATTCTAGCGAGCTAAGTGTTATAATTAATTTGTTGTTTGTTGTTTTTCAAGTTTACTGTTTTTACTTCCGATTTGTCTATAGGTCAGTTTTTTTGTTTGTAAGTCTTCATTTTGAGAAGTTTAAATAGTTTAATAAAAGCTGTGCACGGTTTTTAAGATTAATTTGATTAAAAAATTATATAATTTTTTGCATGGAGGCCGAATTTGTACCTGATAATAAATAAATGAAAACGCATAGTGCTAGGAACGCAATAGAGTTCAAAGCATTTTTTCCTCCTTTGTTTAGACTAACTATACATAGAAAAAAGTTTTCAAAACATTCTTTAGAAAATGGCAATTTCTTGTTACAGAAGATTTTAAAAAATCTTATTGAATAAGAGTAAATTATACGTCTTTGAATGAAATACACACATGAACAGAATTGATGAATATTGTAGATAATCGTGTGGTCCAACTTTTTCATGATCGATGCAAAGTGTTTCAAAGCCAAACCAAAAACTTATTTAATTTTGGCGTTTTATTTAATCAATAAATAAAAGCTTTTGTCAGTCGCACCTTGCTGCTGCTTAACAGATTCCTAAAGTCGTTTTATGATTGTAATTTATTGCTGAGAGTTAAGCTTTGTTTGGTTCAATTTGAGGATGGCCACACCTCCGAGAGCATAAATGATCGGGTTAAGTATGCGACGAGCAGAGATAAAGTTAATATCTCGTGCCAAGTAATATTAGCAAGCTTATCTATGGATGCGCAATTCAAACCATTTAAATTTCAGCTTTCTCCACTATCTGTAACAATTTTCTATAACGTTGAGCAACCGACCCAGTATCCTATAAACTAATGGGTGAGATCTTCAACGAAATTGGAAAATTTCGTTAAAAAGGAGGAAATGTTTGCATTTCGCAGGTAGAAAGATGAAATGCAAGTTTTGAAAATTTCGTCAAAGGTCGTTTATGTTTTTTTAATACACACGGGTTGATTTTGCTGTTGAAGTGAGATATTAAAAAACAACGTCATTAAAACCGCAACCAATTTTTACGAAACGGAAGTGACATCATGACTATTTCTCACTATCGACATCCGACAGCCATTTAGTTTAGTTGATATTTAGAAAGAAAAAAAAACAGAAACAATTTACTTGATATAAGGCAACGATTGTTCTTCTACTAGTCACATTAACTGTGCCATTTCAAATCCTCATGCTTAAAAATTGCCTTTTTATTGACATTTGATAAGCTGTATAGCAGTTGGTTTCTGAAATTTCACTGCTTGACGTAGAGCAATAAAGCTTGCTGATTCAGGTAAGTTTGAGAAAACTTCTGTCTGGAGCGGAAAATCAATCTAGTTTCTTACAATTAAAAAGATTATTCAGCTTACCATGTAACCTTTTTCTAACTTAAATTAGAGTGAATAAAGTATTATAAAAACGTCTGTTTCATCAATTTACTTTCTGTATGGATTCGCCTCTGTATAGAAAAAAAAAAAGAAATAGAAGTATTTTTAATCGATATTCAATGATAAGGACAAACTGGAGCCACGTATTAGATCATGCAATAATTTAGTGTGGGTGAATTCATGGAGAGTGATAAACTTTCTGAAAAGACATCAAAGATTTTTAAAGTTATCATTTTCTCTTGAGCAACACACTGCTAATTTCAGCAAATTTATCCTCGATGAAGCAGAAATAGAAACATCTTGACCACCTGGGGGTGGATCTGATATCATTAGAAAATAACTAGGGAATTTCCAAAATAGCCAAAGCGAGAGACAAATAGAGTTGGAGGGAGAAGAGTCTAAGAGGTCGAATAAGGGATGGAGAGAAAAGGGAACACAACAACAGACACAACGAGATATAGTGCAGAAAAGAAAAAAGGCAGAAAAAGGAGGGTAAGAGAAAAGGAGAGAGAGAGAGAGAAAGAGAGAGAGAGAAAGTGAAAGAGAGAGAGAAAGAGAGAGAGAGAGAGAGAGAGAGAGAGACAGAGACAGAGAGAGAGACAGACAGACAGACAGACAGACAGACAGACAGAGAGCTTGAGAATGAAAGCGCATACCAGCGGAGAAGACGAAATGAAAGGAAAAAAAGAGAAATTAAACTAAACTAAAAAAAGAGCAATGTAACCAAAAAAAAAGGGGGGGGGGGAAGAAAAATTTAATAGAGCTAGGGATGATACCGGGAAATTACGGGAACTGATGAAATATAATGTGAGACAAAGAAACGTGAGTGACCGGAAAGCCCTAAGAGACCGTAATTGAGTGGCCTATTGTTATGAGGTTAATACAATTGATTACATTCTGCGAGGAACCGAAACTTTGCTTGGCAGCTCATAACATGAGATGTCTTGAAAATGTCATCACTTAGTGGAAACACATCAAAGAAAGTTCCACTTTTTGTGTGTGGGAGCGTTGCCTCTTATAGCGGGAGTTGCTTTAAAAGGCTGCGTTTATAGAGATGAGAGTAGGGCATAAACGGGATAAAAACTGATTATTGGAAAGGGAGAGAGAGAGAGAGAGAGAGAGAGAGAGAGAGAGAGAGAGAGAGAGAGAGAGAGAGAGAGACAGAGAGAGAGAGAGAGAGAGAGGAGCAAAGACGAAGAATTTCGTTGAGGTAAACATAGAAACAGAAATTACAGAGAAAATACAATTTCGGAAAGAAAGAGCGATAATCTAGAAACAGAGAAATATATAGGGAGAGATAGGCAGAGGAGATTGGAAATAAGGAAATAAAAGCGGGTTTTTAAGAAAGAAAGAGAGCAAGCCAGAGAGAGACAGAAAGTGAAGAATAAAAGGGGAAAAAAGGAAATTTTGGAAATAATGTTATTAATAAAATTAATGATTTTTTTTTAAAGCTTAAGACAAAATAGAAAAAAAAAATTATAAAGAATCAGCAAAGGAGATAGAGAAGGATAATGTAGAAAGCGATAAGATGGGTTGAAAATGACCGCCAAGCATTGATAGCCAGGCGGCTGTTGCGAAAATTTGAAGGCGACAGGGTGAGCAAAGACAACCCTTCCAGGATGCTCTTGACAAATTAGAAGAGACCAACAAATTACATGAGCTCTTTGAAGGTGTTGGTTATGAAATTGGCAGCAATCTCTAAATACCCGAGTCTCTGTTTTCGTCCCACTTTTGTCCGGTTAACTTTTATCCTCACAACTTTCTTCGTCCCCATTATCCCAATGTCCAGCAGCAGCTCAACAAAGATACCACGGTGACTGTAATAAAAGATAGCACCCGTTTCTTTGGGAAAGGAGAGCGACAACAAAGAGCGTAATAGGATAATGTGTGGTTGATCTGAGGATGGGAGAGACACGGGATGAAATCTGCTGATTACAGAGAGCTTACTGAGGACATGAAGAAGGTAACAGACAGTGCTTTAGACAACAATATCGCGGAGAGGCGTGAGGGAAAAGTGAGAAAATCTGGGAGAGAGCTGAGAAATCGCCAGTGTCAGATTGTAACTTTTAAAGTCTCAACTAAGACACTCTGACGGTGAGACTCAAAGAGATAATTAATTGGAAAAAAGGGAATCTTCGTAACAAAGTGCCTTTAATAAGAAGGAGTGTCAGAATGAGAGACTTTGAAACCTCCCCTGAAAGTGTTATCTAGTTAGAGCGGCTTCTGATCTTATCAGATCTGTGACCACATTAACAGGGTGTTTAAGTTAGATAGACGATGGTTTCAACTACAGCCCCCTTCCCCCCAAAAAAAATGCTCGTTTCTGAGAAAAAACATTGATACAGAAAGAATGAGCTAAGGTTAACGTTTTCATTGCTGGTTTACCAAACACAACATTTATTTTTTGTTCTAGCATTTTCAAGACTATCATTTTTTTTTAATTGGGATTTTTTTTTAACATAATAGTGAGGGGCAAACAAAAAAAAAATGAAAATTGTTACGGATTATTATTTTGTCTGTTGGAAAAAAAGTTTATAAATGAAGTGTGTTTTTTTTCTTTTTTTTTTCCATACTAAGTAATATGAACATAATAATAGTCATAATAATGATGATACATGTATAATGATAATGATGATGATGATAATAATAATAATAATAATGATAGTCATAATAATAATTATATTAATAATAATAATA
This sequence comes from Elysia crispata, assembly GCA_033675545.1. Taxonomy (NCBI): domain Eukaryota; kingdom Metazoa; phylum Mollusca; class Gastropoda; family Plakobranchidae; genus Elysia; species Elysia crispata. The sequence continues at coordinate 452,404 of JAWDGP010001093.1, read as the reverse complement.
ATAATAATAATAATAATAATAATAATATAATAATAATAATAATAATCACTTTATATATATATATATATATATATATATATATATATATATATATATATATATATTTGTAAAAACATCATCAATAGTAAAGTTCTTTATTTTCTAAAAACAATTTTGTCAGGAATAGAAAGAATAGTATCAATGTCAAATTAATGTTTCCTTGAAGAATACGATCATTTTTGCTTGTATCTTAAATAGCAGTGGTAAGCTATGATGCGAGGAAAAGAATACACCATCTCAATGGCTCTAATCATCTAATCTTGGAAATTATTGTCCAAAAGGGGCAATTTTGGCAAAACGGTCTGCAAAGTCATGTTACCTGAAGAAAGTTACTTGAAACGGAGAACTCACAATGTTATAGCCATTTACATCCTATTTTCCTCGTTTATTACCCAATACTTTTTCCTCAGCCGTTCTGGCACAATAGTAGCGTATGCTGACAATGACAGGATGGTAACTCCATTGATTTTCTTAAGGACTTCGAACCTTTTTATTATCAGTCGACGACAACTCGGGAAGCTTAGGTTTAAATAACTGCTTTATGTTCACCGTCTCTCTTACAGTAATCCTAACAATTAGCTTAAAACAGTAATTTTCTCTCATCAGCTTAAGCACAGAGCTGATGGAGACTGTGATGAAAGGAAAGTCGAGGCGCTCTCCATTTCTTGTCAACCGAAAACCATAATTGAACCTTTGTTGATGTGGCTGTAAACGCTGATTGCCACTGGTTCTAAGACCAAGTTACCAGATTTTCCCTGTCTGCCCCTCTCTACTTCGTTCAGCCGGGTAGTATTTATCGTGATCACCAGTCAAAATGACTGCTTAACAACCGGCATCAGAGGCGAGTTTGTTTATGAACACCACAGTCAGTCTTGCTGTGAAGTAGTCGCTCATTGTCACAACAGATAATTAAGAAAAGCTCTATTTTCATTATGTATGAAACTAGCAGGGCGTCTTCGAGACACACAAATTCACTACCATCAGGCTTTGGTTTGCTACTAGATTGCTGTTATGTCTCATGTTTTTGTGGACAGCTTCAAGAAGCTCTGTATTCTTTACTGTTGTTCTGATGCTGCCAATATTATTTCTTTGACACCTAATATTACTACTACTACTACTACTACTACTACTACTACTACTACTACTACTACTACTACTACTACTACTACTACTACTACTACTACTATTACTACTACTACTACTACTACTACTACTACTACTACTACTACTACTACTACTACTACTACTACTACTACTACTACTACTACTACTACTACTACTACTACTTTCCATACGATAATATTACATCAATCTTTGCTAATCTCAACATTAAAAGTCTCTTTTTATAACATCGTTTTACTCCTATCCAGTGGTTCATAATCACGCTGTCATAAAATCCTTAGTCGAAGACACTGAACCTTTAAAATCTTCTTCAGATTATTTTCTCAACATTTACACCATCGTTGAACTGAAAAAAAAATCCTTGCCTATTAGACATTCTAATGTCAGAGAACAATCAGGGCCACACAGTATTTTCTTTTCAAAAAACCTAAATATCGTTTACTCTCGTTCTCGACAAAGTCATGACTGGTGTGATCAGGTGGAAGTAAATATAAGTAATAAGAGATGCTTTGAGACAGAGTTATACAAAATAATTCCCTTGTAAATAAAAAGTCATATTGAGGGACGATGGGTGAAATGCTTAACCACAGTTGACTGCATAATGATAGCAAAGGCAAAATGGTATAAAATGACAACGTGACGCTAGACAGGCTCTGTCAGTAACGGTTTATTATTTAGGTACAATTTGGATACGAAGAAAGTTAAGGACTTTGTATGGAAATCTAGTCATGGGATCTATTTAAAAAAAGGAGGGGGCGGGATGTTGTGAGGGGGTGCGGAATACAACAGTCAGGTAAGCTACTAATCTTTTTGTGAATAATATGTTGAAGTGATTTTTTTTTTCTGTCAAGATAGTTTATCTCACATGATGTCTGTGCCGTAGTATGACTTGGTTTTGACAGGGTGACGCCCTCTGATTCCAGATATAATCCTCTTCATTATTATTTTCTAAATTTTTTAAGGATGGTAGAGCGTGGGAGAGTCTCAAATTAGGAAAAAAATGAGTCTTTTTTTTTAAATAGTTCTTTCTAAAACCTGTCCTACACTTTCAAGTCGATTTCTGTTTATTTCAAGAGTTCATTTAGCCATAGAAAACAAATTTTGTTACATAGATAGAAATTAATTTACAAGTGATATACTATAGAATGAAAAAGCAACTTGTGTGCAGAATATACATCCTCCTATTGTTTGAAATTATGCAAAACTGCCTTTGAATTAAAAGTTACCTTTTGGAGCTTCATAAACATTTGTGGCGATTAAAATAAATTCGGAAAGCCATAAAACTAGCCAATATTTTGAGAAATAGCTTTTGTTCAAGAGATGGGCTTCAATAATTTGTTTGAATAACAGCAAAAATAGCTTAAGTTAAAAACATCATCGATGGAAATAATGTCATGAAGAATGAAAAATTGACAAAAGTGCGCACAAAAGCAACCAAAAATGTTAATTCTGATCGCAAGGGAACATTTTAGATCTCAATATTTCAATAATTGTATTCACTGAGAGATATTTTGCGGCGGAAAGTTTTTAATGCTATTACTGATCGGCTGATTTGCAAAAGAAAAGACTTGATAAGATGGAAACAGCAGCCTTATTTTAAGGGGATGCATAACTATTCTGAAGAGTAAAACATTACCTTTTAAAAATTTATGATCTGGATCTAGATTTTTAAATGTAGATCTTGACACTTACAGCAATTATGTTCTTCACAGAAGCAGAAATACTTAGATAACCTTCATGGTTTGCTGCTTAATTACTTTCAGAACATTTGACAAATTGCTAAACTGCTATGGCATCTTACGTGCTTCCCTTTCTCTAAAAATATCCCATTGTATACACAAGATAGAGAAAATATTTAGAGGCTACAAATCCTATTCTTTTTTTTTTTCTTTTAAGAATAATAGTGGTGAAAAATCTTTAATGAAAATTATAAGATTTTCAAGGTGCATAAAAGACTTGTATAACTTTCACAAAGTAAAAAAATTGGTGACTTTCAACTTTTTTAAAGAACATGTATATTGTAGTAGAACAGTATGTCAGACAAGATTAGTTATGCGAATCGTGTAATCGCGCTGCTACACGTAAAACAATGATCACAATAAAATAAAGGAAAGTACTGTGCACGTCAATGCACTTTGATTTTTTTTATTTGATCGCTTTTTAACTTAGTTTCATATTGAAGTGAAGTAGAGGAAAATTAATAATAGTTATGTTTTTTTTTTTTATTTCCAGATCTGTCTGTCTATGCGATAGCTTAACTAGCTGTTCAATACAAAACAGATAGCAGCTGCATTAACTCCGCATTTGCCAAGAACGGCTGTCATTTTCTGTTTCAGTTTTGGCATAAATTTGGCACCATGGACTTAAAAATTATTTCATAATTTAAAAAAATCGTACAGCAGACTAAATTTTATATATCCATAATATTTTTTAGCTGAGGAGTCTTTTTAAGACAAGTTCATGTACTTTTCGTACATTTTTTTTTGACAATCACAATCTAAATTTAAGACTGCCCTGAGCTCGTGGTGCAAATCCACTGGCACAATATAGTTGTAAGGATAGCAAAGTCACTTTCTCAACTATCACTATGACGTAATTAACATTTCACAACAGATTTTGGACATCCAGTACATTTTATGATCGAGCGCTAAGAAGTTGCATATTATTATCAACACAGGCTAATGTTTCATCATCAAGATCATTAGTATTGGACAGTGTTTACTTATCTGGTCTTAAAAAATATTTTTAATTCACGGTGATCCAAATAAATTTAATTTAAAAAATACCAGCGTAATGACTTACTTTTGACTTTATGATATTGAATGTTAACAAAAAATTGACGAGCCAAAGGGAGACCGAGTGTTTTAAACTTCTATAATTAGCTCGCATTACAACCTTTGTGACCTATCGTGGAATATTATAGAAAAATAATTTCGTTAATGATAGATTTTTTCCTTGAATTAATGGCGAACATTTAATGAGCCGTCACCTTATGAAAAAAAAAATTATGTCTGAACTAAAACATAAGTTAAAATGAATCGTCATTATATAAACACTCGCCTATATAGGTCATCGCTGAAATACTAAAAAGAAAAAAAATAAAGACTGAAAAAGATAATATCCACCACTTTCAGTATCTTGCAACCAGTCTTTTTTTTTCATAATATTGAGTAAATTTTATTAGTTAAATACAAATTTGCGACTTCTTTTTGTGCGTTAGCTTTTAAAACAAATAGGCTTTACAGTGAATCAAAAGAGATTACAAATTTGACGCCGAAGATCATTATCAATTTTTTTTTTTATTTATAATCTCTAAAAATCGCCAAGCAAATAACATTGCCTTGATAAATTAAATCAATTATGGACTTTAAAAGGAGAAAGAAAGAAAACAGGAACAGAAATCTCTGCCTAAATGTTTCAGCTGAAAACCGAACAGGCGAAGAACATGCCGCATATTATCTCCGGTTCTAATGTGATTTATTGGATAATTACGCCCGCGAATGTCCTCAGTGGTTTTCTCTCTCTCAGTGTCCGATCGATTGGGCCCGTGTAAGATTAAGACAAAGAGGGATCGGACAGTACTTTTCCTATGCATGACTCTCAGAGAGAGAGAGAGAGAGAGAGAGAGAGAGAGAGAGAGAGAGAGAGAGAGAGAGAAGGGGTGAGAGAAGTAGTAAGAGTAACTAACGAAAATATAAAGTAAGTCTACAGAAAGTGTGGTAGAACGACAACTCTCATTATATTCGAGTTTCGATGCTGCAAAGGGGTTAAGGTCTCTGTTCTAGTTTTTTTTTTTTTTTAGTGTTTAAAAAGAATTGATCTTTTTTCAAATAGTTTATAAGTTTTAGAGGCTGCGGAAATCACTTAAATATTAAAAAAAAAGTATATCTCCTTGCCATATCCGCCAAACAACATAGAAAATATCAGGGTAGCGATTACGAAACAACAGCTTGCATTTTTATAGCAGAAATCTTAATTAAGATGTGAATTTACTTTGTTCTTGGCGCCTCTAGACTAGCCACTCAAAAGCACAGTTGGCATTATGATTGCGTTTGGTACTTTATAATTTTTTTTTTTATTTTTATTAAATATCAGCTTTTGGTTTTAAGATGATATTCTCAACATCTGGGGCTAGTAGGAATAAAGTCTGGATTTAAAAAAAACTGCTTTTTTGTCTGTCTTCATATAAGAAAATCCTATTTGTATTCTTTTATAAGCAGTTTTACTAATCGAAAACTTCTTCCGTATTTTTAACATGTTCCTTATTTACATAATGAGCAGATCAATTGAAAATGACTGGGATCCTCCGTCAATCCTACGAAATTAACTATTACAAACATTCTAAAAACTTAAAAACAAACAACCCCCAACCTTCGTTTTATGCACTGTAATTATGTTTTTTATTAACTTCTCCATCATTGTACATTTCTTAATCTCCACCATCCTGTGTGTTTTTATCTTATTCTATTCCACTCACCACTCCCTTCCTTGCCTCAATTCTCGTCCTATCTCCGCCATCCCCCAAAGCAGAGTCCATCAAGGTGCACAGAGAGACCTCCACTGTACGGACGACCAGGTCCGCCCCCATCTTTCCTGCTTCTCAGTATATCTCATAGAATGGACGTGCTTCCATCAAATGGCCCCCTGGATGTGGCCTGACAAATGAGACAATTTGAAGGAACTGAGCAGGAACGGCGCGGATTACTTCCAATAAAATCTATCTTGATGTGCTCCTCCACTGAGGACCACGGGGAAATGACCAAAGAGGATTTAGCCTCTTCGCTCATTACTTCTCTCTTAAATACACCGAAGCACTGGGATGAAAGAGTGAGAAATGTACTCAATATTTCAAATCTTCGACTTAATAGGGAGAAAAAAAAGTGATGTGATTGATGTTTTCTAATAAATCTGAGAACAAAAGGGGGTCAGACTTTACATCTCTGAGCCGCTTAGTCTGTTTTCTCAACTTGAAGAAGTCAGTTTTACTCAGACTCCACAAAAACCACTAACAGTCAGATTGTCCACAGCTTATGTTTTTTAAATCAGTTTTGTAGACTTTTTTAACTGGACAAAAGAGTTGTTTATACAAAGTAACTCAGTGCTTTTAAGGTGATATGGCTTTATAAAAATTTACATTTCTTCATATTCCAGGAGCATTCAAAAGCCATAATAAAAATAAAAAAGCAATAATCAATGCATGACGAGATATTAGTCTTTATTCTGACGCAACGATATTAAGTCGAAGAGCGCAAAAATGACGTACACCTACATCCATCTTTGGAATAGAATGTTTATGTTAACAAATTCTGACATTCATTCAGAGTGCAGCGTATTCTCGTGCCAAAATGATGGGATATTTCGAGCTGAAAGATGGCTTTTCATAGAACGAACTTATTGGCTCGGAAATAATAATTATCTTGCAAATTTATCAATGCCACGTTATTCAAACCAATGAGAGCACTAGTGCCTATTGAGATTTAGAAATCCATTTGTGAATTTATGTTTGTTTGTGTTCATTATAAAATTATATAAATAGATGTTTTTCCTAAAGCATAGCTCTTTTCTTAAAACTGCTCTCAAATCTCTCACTTATAGTTTGGTTATAATTATCAGTTTTCATGATACAAGAAAAAGTAAAGGAAAAAGAGTATTCTTCAAATGCAACGCTTTCAGTTTAAGTGAAGCCGAAACAGCAGTTCATATGTCTAGTTGTAACATACACACACACACATATATATATATATATATATATATATATATATATATATATATATATATATATATATATATATATATATAACTCACTCGCCTTGTTCTGCTGCATTAAACAAGAAGTGTAAAGAAGAAGGCTTTACACGGTGACAAAAGAAAGTGTTTTTTACGAGTACCTTGTTAAAAAATAGATCTATTATAGAACATAGACTAGTTGATGTTTCTAAATCTAGATTCTAGGTCTGCATACGTTCCAACCAAAAGCACCAAAAAGTGCGCTGCTACAAAATCTTCAAGAAGACTGTTTTTGGTAGAACTGAACTTGACATAAACCATACTCGTTTTATTAAATTTCTTATAAACAGAAGCTTTGGAGAAAAAAATCAATCGCACACGTTGCTTGGGTATTATTTTTGTACAGAGAAATCGTAATTATTTTGCCTTTTTTTAAATTTGGGACACATTCTTCTTTTTTTACCGTTTTCCTTTTATCGTGTCATATATACAAAGACACATAATATTATCCAATATATTTTCCATACCAAATAATATGCACAATTATTAGTCATTTTTCATTGCAATAGCGTCATCTCAACTTTTTGTTCTTGTTGTTATTATGTTGTTGTTGTTGTTTTTGTTGTTATTGCTGTTACTTTTTTAGGTTATCTAGACAGCAAGCCGATACTGGCATAAAATTATTAAGGGAAAAATCAATGCATTTGCAGACAAACTTAAAAGAAATGTTACGAAATGTTCAAAGTTTTTATTTACGATTTCCCAATAGGTCATATTCAAAAACAATTACTCTTATAAAATTCTTCCACCTTTCATTAAACGTGTAACTTGATTAAAGGATTCTGAGAAACTTTAAATGTTTTGAGAAAGGTATGGAGGAACATCGCTCTCAACCCCGATTTGAGGATAGCTGCACCGTGCAAGGTTATGATGAACCCCATCGGATCCTTTATGGGAAACCATTAGGAAGACTGTTGGTAGGAGCGAAATGGTGCGCAATCATTCTCTACTAATTCATTCTTGAATCCGCGATTCCTTCTTCCTTTTCATTATAATGGAAACATCACTGCAGATTTACAGCTAATACCCTTGAGAACAGCAACCCAAAGGCCTCTCAGCTCACCACCCCGGGACTGACAAAAACCTAATTGGCCGATGGGAAGAGATGAGTAGAATCTTTCAGGCAAAATTACGGAAGCTGTCTCTTCTTTGCTCGCTCCTCTAGTTAACGTCGATTCAACGGATCAAACTATCTCTCAGTAGACACTTCCAATTTTCAATTACTGTCTTAATCAAGCTGCTACCCAGGAAAACCGGGTCCTCCCAACGGAAATATGCCTCGTATGCTCTCAAGTAGCCGAGGTAGCATCCTAACCGGGTGGTATCATCACTCATAGCGTGTGGCCCATCATTTCTAAGCCCTTGTCATCACTGGAGGGAGGAAAATGAGGGGGAGTATCTTAGGGCGGTAAAATAACACAGCTCACTTTTGTTCATCTCTTGTCAAAAGGCCACGAGTTTCTTGGGCCAGAACAAAAGAAGAATGTCATTACAACAATGTCAATTTAAATCTCTTCTTTGTTTTGCTTTTTAAAAAAGGTTAAAATTAATAAAAGGGTTTTAAAGGAGAGGGGATGGAAAGAAAAAGGAAAAGACAAAATGAAAGAATATGATAGATAGAGAGTGATCGACGGAGAGCTAGATCGAGTGATGGCGAAAACAAAAAGGATAAGAGAGTGATGAAAGGAGAATGAAAGGTACTAGATGGGGGGCGGGCGGAAAAGGATGAAGTAAACCTGAAGAGCGAATCATAGCCCCAAGGAGAGGGCCATTTCTAGTTTGCATTTCCCAGCGTCCGGGGTACTTCCGGCCTAGCACGCTTTCCCGTCGTCCCCGTTGCCCTAGACACCGGAAGCCAGGCGACAGAGTGCGAGCTATTTCTCAAATCAACTACTGATTTGTCAGTGATAGTAAGACGAATCCATTACGTCTTTATAAGTAAATTGAGACGATGACAACACACTCGAGAGCAACCTTTAAAGGGTATCGGAGTTTAAGGAATAATCTACTGTAATTACGCTCTTAAGGGCAGAGTCGTATGTCGGTGCCGTAGGCAGATTACTATGCCATGATAGAAGACCGAAAAGTTTCGTTTCTCCGGGAAGCTCGTGGGATTTCTTCGTTTTCGGATTTAATATCCTGGCGTCTTTTTTCCCCCAATTTAATGGGTCTCTGGGCCGTCCCTACGCTTTAGCAGTCGACAGTGAAATTCTCAACTTGATGAGAGCTTTTAAAAGGCTGCATTTTAATCCCCTCTTCTACCCTCAAAACAAAATAACTAAGAACTCCTTAATTGACTCAGTTTTTGCCTTTTTGCCAAATGCGATTCTAAAGACAACACCTATTAAAAACGACGTTAAGATATTAATTTGGACGCTTTGTGTGTGTGTGTGTGTGTGTGTGTAAAATGACGCAAAGACTAAGAAAATTATCCGACATCCGATTAACAATTTGGATGAGGATAGAAATCTGATAAAGCTTCAAAACGGGTAAAAGTTAACAATATGTCAATGAGGGATCACTAATTCTTTGTAGGTCTGTTATTAATATTTTTAACTTATATCGAAATACACCCCAGGATACCTGTAGTACCTCCTTTATTTATGCTATTTTCAAAAACACAAAGAATGTTTTTCTTTTTTTAATAATATTTGATTGATTGATAAGTTGATGAATCAATACATTGATGGTTGGTTGAACGCTTACTTAACTGCTTCTTTGAATGATTGGTTTGAGTAAGTTTGTTTTTTTTCATTAGTTTATCCCTTTGTTTATCGATCAATAACTCACTGAATTGATTGATTGGATTTGATTGAATGAGTAATCCTCTCTAATTAGGGGATGTCTATGGTCTATTCTGGTGCATGAAATAAGCGAGTTATACTATAGACGGTGTAGGCCTAAAAAGATGACACTCAAACTCTGTCACCGATAAGGACGTGACTCAAAGCTACTTTTCAAAATTTATCTTTTAAGATTGAGAGAATTGTTTTGAGTGGTTATAAGACCCTGTCCTCGATCACACGATAGCACACAAAGTCTAACTGTTGTATACTTCTTTTTTGATCCACGGGCACTATTTTTGGGAACACTAATTCAGATGATACATTGTCACAAGCATCTCATGTACTATAATTGTATTTGAGATAACAGCTTCAATACAAGCACCTGCCATTTAACTAGTTTCATTTTTGGACGAGCCAGATTATTTTTGCCCAAACCATTATCAAACTACATAACTAGTTTGTATTTTTATTAAGTTAACCATTTTTAGAGCACTATCTAAAAAGACTTTTATTATTATTATTATTATTATTATTATTATTATTATTATTATTATTATTATTATTATTATTATTATTATTATTATTTTTTTTTTTTTTTTTTTTTTTTTTTTTTTTTTTTTTTTTGGGGGGGGGGGGGCGGGGGGGAATTGCTCTTCATTTAGTCGAAGATCATGATTGTCAGCTTATTAAACTTTAGAAGCTAATGGAATACACTGAAATATGTTTGTGCATGGTTTTTTGGTTTTTTTTTTCTTTTTTTACAAACTTCAATAAAAGTAGTCGCTACCAAAACAGCGGTAATCCTCAAATCATGAAATGACGATATTTACGAAACATCCTGCAGTATGTATTAAATTTATTTCAAGAGAGAACAACCCAGTGCAAAGCCCATCTTCTCCTAGCACCAAGTCTGTTGTTTTCCTGTCAAGTTTTCTCTTGAGGTGTCATGTATCTTCTTGGAGTCCCCTCGCGTTTCAGACCGCTAAGAACAAGTCTATTCATTGGGGGGCACCTATCAATACTTTTCACTTGTCAGTGCTAGACTTGAGAAAGATCGGTAACGCCAGAGGAGATTAAGGGGCTAGTTTGAGCCTGCTTACAGCAACTTATCCCGCCGAAAAAGCGCATTATCGTGCTCTCTACGGGCCCGCCCCGGACACAGGCTCACTCGCACAAGCTGGTGTCTGGGGATAAATTCATTAGACTTGCTATAATTCCCCCTGACAAGTCTTAATGAAGAGAAAGCTTAGCCGCTCCCCCTCGATAATAGGGACACTTTTAAGTCTTTAGCGTTTTTCGCCGGGCCAGATTTCATGTGCGGCCACTCAGGCTAACGAGGCAGACAAATAAACATCGTTACTGTAACAAAAAGCGTCATTCCCGCCATAATCGAATGGAGCTCATGCGGATATTTCTACAGCCGAGTGCCCCCTTAGGCTTCTCCTCTGCGACTTCATATTTCACGGGTTCGCAGCTCGGCCGCAGAAATCCCAAAGCCAACGACACCCTTTGCCCTCTTTCCTCTCAATCGTGCTTCTCCCAGTGCGGTGAAAAGTCAGTTTTGAGAGGGTAGAAATTAAGAACGAAGAGGCGCAGCACAAGAAATGCCGTCTTTCTCCCAGACCCCGCCACCCAATTTATTTTCCATTTACGGCTTTTAGTCGCTTCATAAAGCTTTGCTGTCCCCCGGGATGCGGCCGGCTCACGCGTTCAACCCGAGTCTGTGGCCTGAGCTATTGGCATCATTAGAGGCAAACTGTGCTCTCGGCTCAAAGACGATTTCATGTGATCAGCCATTATTCGCTTTTGATTAGCTGGCTTCTATTTGCAACGTTCATACGAGTGCCATTAAAGTCTGAACTCTTAAGGAAGAGCCCCCTCTCTTTTCTCTCTGTCAGGCGATTCTTGACTTGCTGCTCGAAGTGGGAAGCTGTAGGGGAAAAGAAGAGTCGTGCGCATGCGCTGTGTGAGGTATGCGCACAAAGCTCTAAGGTGGAGGGCATTCTTTCCTTTTTCTTGAGGAGGAGAGGGCGGGATAGGAAATGAAGTGCAAAGGAAAAGAACTTGCTTTTTTCTTTTGCATACTTTTTTTTAATGTTATACCCATTTGCAAAGTAAACAAATCTTTAAAATTGAGCAACATTTCTTTTTTTCAATACGGTTCTGTACCAAATGCCTTCCTTTATCAAGTTCTACCTTAAAGATGCAACTCATCAAGTCATTTAAATATCGACTTATTTAAAGAGGAAAACTCGAAAAGTGGCAATGGATGTTACGGAAACAGTTCCCTCTCTTTACGATATATCTCGAGAAACTCACAAGGGAAAGCGAAGTGCATATTAGAACTATGTTTGGGGAGTATTTTTTTCCTGTTTGATGTTCACTCAGGAGCAGTGTTTGGTATTATTAGCTCAGGTGTGGTACCAAAAATAGATAATACAGATTATTCGTTTCCCTAAATATACCAGTTACCATGTAGTTATGTAAAATGCAGAAAAACTTTTAAAGCAATAAAGTTTTTTTCATTAATTCAGAGATTGGTTTGAAACTTAACATATGAATCAAGCATCTAGTTATTTCAATGTTTTGGCGAATTTTTGTTTTTGTTTATTTTTTTTTCTTATCTACAAAGTATTTCTAATAAAGAATTTGTAATTTACAAAAGCTAGCAAAAAGTGAGTTTTTAGAAAAACGCATTTTGCCGAAAAATGCTACGACAAATTATGCTGTCTAAATCCTGTCTTCACAATGCCCTTTTCTTTTTACAATACATCCATTGGGTCTTTAATATAAAGGGAAAGCAGTGAAGATTCTGCAAAGAAGAGAACCGGCATGTAAGATTCTCCAGTAATTTCGAACTGAATTGTCATAATGTCATTTTCATTAAATGACAGTAACAGTATATGCTCACTCGAAATTTTACCTAAGTGAGTTATAGCATTAAATTTCTTAGGGCAGTTCTGATTCATCAGACTGTAAGTGCTGTGAGTAAAACGCGCCTCAGACGAGATAGGGGTTTGGTACTTTATCTTCTCAGCTTGTTTAAAACCAGTATTGACGTTAAGTTCACTAAAACTTATGAGAGAGCTCATAGAGAGGTGAAGTATTGGAATTAAGCGCCTACTGTTTGTTAAAAGCTCAGGAGGAATAATAGGTTACATCCCTTTTTTCCACAAGGAGGATACAGTTTGAGGACAAAATATTCACTCTACAAAACATTTTACAGAACAAAAGTTTTTCATTAGTTGCTTGATAAAATTGTAACGTCAATTTTCTAGCTGGGCCTAAGTGACGCATGTGATTTGAATGAAACGTATCTCAATTTCTTTAAAAATAACTCAAACAACTTTGGGATGACGAAAAGTGTTCTAAAATTATGTAGTACATATCCAAGTAACTATCAATATGTTTTTCTTAGCCATGCACAAAAGGATAAGGTTGTTTGTTTTCTTTTTTTTTCAACAATTTTACATTTCTAAGATTTTTGTGGATGCCTTAACTGAAAAAAATATATACACTATATTTAATATATTGAATTCAACTTAAAATGTTATGGTGAATCCTTGCGCTATTCCTCTAGGCCATCTCACAGCATGCTGCGGGGAAGTGCCAGATGGTTCACTGGCAGGGACAATACAAAAGGTGGTTCGAATCCTGGGTTGATCAATCTGGAGTTGGATGCAATTTTCCTCTGGTACGGCTTGGTGGGTACCAAAAAAACAACAACTCCATGACACAAGGGGCTACAATAATCATTACACGTAATTCTTTGCCTCTGGGGCAGAAAACAAACAATTGCATTCTTTTACCTTACACATCGGCTGAGGCTCTAAAATAGATAAACGCATAGAGAGGGCTCGTGATCAGAAACAAGAACTTGCTGCTGTAAGAAAGAAGAAAAGGAACGTAGCTGGTTTCTTTTACTGATTCAAATTTACTTTTAAAGAAGTAGATCAGAAATAATCTAACTAAAGTGAATTGAACATGCTCTAAAAGCTATTTTAATTCCAGCGGACATTAGTCAGCATGACTGTTCATGGTCTGAGAAAAGGAATACACAGAAGGCAACAACAATAATAATCTGACTGTGACATCGGTATGATTGTTTTATTACTTTGTATTGTTTATTTCATTGAAAGCTGTTAGTGCGCTTGGGACTACCCGCCTCTGAGTCATTATTTACTTTGCTCTTCCGGGCTTTTGAGAAAGATCGCAGTTAGTGACACAAAGAGTATTTTAGGATCTTAAACCTGGTTCCGCTTAATCGAATCTTCGGTGCCTTTCAAGGAATGCTGAAACAACATGTCACTTCGACTCCCAGCCGAGGTTATCACAAGCAGTTTAGAGGCGTCTGAGAAATGCGATTGTTGGCCACTTCGAAAGTCTACCTTTCCTATCGATTTTGTCTAAGGCGGAACCGGTGCTTTTCTACATCGCTCAAGAGTTTTCAACAATGTTTTCCATTTCTGCATCTAAATAATTCTTTAAAAAATGATAAAAACAACTTAGTTCTGCAAGAAACAAGAGGGACTTTCTTCAAACATTTTATGTATTTTGCAATGATTGGGGTAACTATGCAATAATAATTGTATTCGACCTCCTCCTCCTCCTCTCTCTTCCTCTCTCTCTCTCTCTCTCTCTCTCTCTCTCTCTCTCTCTCTCTCTCTCTCTCTCTCTCTATCTATCTATCTATCTATCTATCTCTCTCTATCTATCTATCTATCTATCTGTGTGTGTTTCTGTCTCTGTCTCTTTGTGTCTGTCTCTTTGTGTCTGTCTGTCTGTCTCTGTCTCTCTGTCTCTGTTTCTGTCTGTCCTCTCTCTCTCTCTCTCTCTCTCTCTCTCTCTCTCTCTCTCTCTCTCTCTCTCTCTCTCTCTCTCTGTCCTTCCATTTTCAATGCCACGGTCCTACCCGTTTGCGTGTCAGAACAATGCCAGGAAGTAGAGTGCGGCGATCTAGGCGCTTATCCTACCTTCACATCTGGACAATTAGGGCCGGATTAGCAGTGCTGTAACATCACCCTAAGCATGGATTGCACGGCCCGTAGGCACCTGCCACTTGATAACAATCCAACGCCCAATTAAAACAGAGCTAAACTGGTGCTTGTGAAGATTTGCCCCTTCGTTAGTCCGCCCGGAACAATAGCATAATCGCCTGTCACACGGCACGCACTTGACTGGAACCTTAGACCAACAAAGGAAGAAATCTTGCTCAACCGTCCGGCCCGTCTCAGTCTTAAGTCGCCACTCTCTACATCACATAGAGCACTGCCGCATTAGGGCATTAGATGGCAATCTACGAGCAACAACATGTCACCGCGACAGAGCTATTAATTTGCTCTTTTGTCGCAGTTCAGCCTGTTTCGATGGTCTCATGGTTACTGGCACCGATAAGAATTCGTTATACGGACATAGAAGAGGTCGAGCCCCTGGAAGAGAAAGGCTTGTATTCGAAAATGAACGAGGATTAAGAAGAGTCAAAAAATAACTTTTCGTCAAATTCTGTCAAATTCTTTTATGCCCGTCAGTATTTTCTCTTTCTCACCCCCCTCCCTCTCTCTCTCTCTCTCTCTCTCTCTCTCTCTCTCTCTCTCTCTCTCTCTCTCTCTCTCTCTCTCTCTCTCTCTCTCTCTCTCTCTCTCTCTCTCTTTCACTCTCTCTTTCTCTCTCTTTCTCTCTTTCACTCTTTCTTTTCGTCTCTAACTTCTTTCCTGCCTCTCTTCCTCTCTTGCTTCTTATCCTCTCTCGATTCCTCACATTGTCCCGAACCCAAATTCATTGAATTTTCCTGTCCTTATCCTTTCATCCCCTCTTCCTAACAACTCGACTAAACACGAGTTGTAGTTGGGGTCAATCACTTTGTCTGGAGGCCCTGGGAACTATTGTGAGGAGCGGCTGTAGATTTTTATCGTCTTAAACTCCAGTGAAGGCTACTACAGTCTGAAGGACTTAACACTGTCCACTGAGGGTGACGGCCATTCAGACATCATCCTGAGCAGCCATTCATTCCATGCTTGAGCCCTTTGACTGTTTCGTGACATTACCGATGCATGGAACAATTTGGGTTTTCCTCAGATTTTAACGCATGCGGGTCTTTAATCCCCGCCAGTACATTGGTGTATTCTTTTTGGATACAAATTAATGCTAAGTTTTAGCTCAATCTTCTGCTGTTTGTTTGCGATAATTGCTCTCTCTCTCTCTCTCTCTCTCTCTCTCTCTCTCTCTCTCTCTCTCTCTCTCTCTCTCTCTCTCTCTCTCTCTCTCTCTCTCTCTCTCTCTCTCTCTCTCTCTCTCTCTCTCTCTCTCTCTCTCTCTCTCTCTCTCTCTCTCTCTCTCTCTCTCTCTGTCTCTCTCTCTCTTTCCCTTTTACATACACGCACATTATAATTCATTATATACATGTATTTCCATTTTATTTAATTTTGAATCGATCGACCCAACATACATATTGATTTCTTGTTTATCTTATTCCTTCCATTGCTTATCTAATAATTTAAAGTCTAGTCAACAAAGCGCAAAAAAGCTGAATTTGTCTTAAAGGCTCTTAACAGACCAATGAATTGAGCACGGTGCTGTCGAAACGGGAAATTCTACGATCAAATCCTGGTGTTGCTGTATAGCTTACTGGGCCTTTTCTCTTGTAGAGTGTAACATCTTTTAGCTTCTTGAATTCATTTATGTAGGACCCTATTCTTGGCACAAAGAAAGCCAATTATAGTCCGTGAGACTATTCATGATAAAGTAACACTGAACTCAGTTATCGCTCCTGAGCTTGTAATTTTAAATAATTCGTTCCATTACCATGATTTTTACGCTTTAAGTCGGACTCTAAAACACTGTCTTGCAGATACAAAGGTTGCTAGATATTCTGGCCTACATATTGCACATTCATTTGGACGACTCAAAAATCGTCATGGCATTGCTTTCATTGCTTGGAGGACTATCAAAGCTCAAAACTAGATTTGTGTTCTATTTAACATTTTGAGAAGATTTACAATAAGTTTGAAAGAGAAGTCAATTCTCCTTTTCTCTTAATGACATTTTCTATTCATTTTACTTCGGTGACCCTTTCCTCAAATTTTAGATGAGTGCTGCCACTTTTTTATAATTAAAAATTTTCTTTAAAAAAAAAAATGACCTTTCTGCCCTCTAATTAATCTTGGGTTTGAATAAAATAAATGGGTCTTTCTTATGACTAATCCCTATATATTCATAAAGAAATATCTTTTCATCCTCTTAATATTCACTCCTTTTTCCTATGACAAAGTAGAGCTAATCAAATGGTCAACATTTTGGAAACGAGTACTGTAGGAGATTAAACCTGTACAAGGTAAAATTCTTTTGTTTGTCTTTTATATACTATCGAGCAAGTAGGTGCTTGTCGTGATATATCATAGAACTTATCATTCTCAAGAAAGCCTTGGATTAGCAGCGAGTTTGTAATCTCCAAAGCGGTAACAATAACGGGTCCTTTGTTACGAAACATCTGGGGATTTTGAGGCGCTTAATTGTTATGAGTTTGTATGAGTTGGGGAACTTATTTATGATATCACACGTATTACGCTTTGTAGAAGCAATGTAAATCAGCATAATATTACCCTGATTAAGATTAGTCCATGCAGGAGCCAACAAGTCGCACTGATTCTAATCTTGCCATATGTAAGTTTTCGGTGTAATAGTCAACTCAGGCTTGACCAATCACATTGCTCGTGAGAGGCGATTAGCGTCTTTTAAAAACTTTACTTTGATATATTTAAGTGCTGTCAAGTGTCTAAGTCTTCTTCATTTCTACATTTCTTTAAAGGAAAAATACGGACAGTGGTTTTTTAAAAAAAAAAAAGATTAATAAATAGAAATGAAAGAATGTGCACGACTCAAAAGAGAAAGAAAGGCGGTGATTTAGAGAGAAACTAGGGTTTTAGATAGAGAAAAAGAAAATACGAGAAAGGGAGGGAAGGAGAGGGAGGGAGTGCGGGGTTCTGAAATAGGTAGATCAAGACGAAAACAAACAAACAGGAAAAAAAATTAATAACAAACAGGAGAAGAAAGTAAAAAAACAATAGCAAATATACTTGTTTATATTTCTGGTGTCTTTAGAAGTTCAGTTGGTAGTATCAGCTTCTAATTATCTGTATTGTTAAACATCGCCCTAGATATCCCGTGAATATTTCAATTTTTTTAATAACCTGTCCAATATGAAATGCCATTTCACAAAGAACTAAGCAACCTTCTTGGAAGTCTTGAGTTCTGTTCATCAATCAGAAGCATTTCGAAGACCTTAGCAGAACTAGATAATTTTATTCAACAATGTTTTATCATGTGCACGTTAACTTTGATGTTTCCCGTTTTTACTTCAATTTTCACACCAATGTGCAATCTTGCAGACGTTATTGCTTGATACGCTATAAAAAAAACTTCAAGTAGAGCTCACGACTTACAACTTAACTATGCAGTATAACTTAATAAAATCACATTTAGTTATTATTTATCCACATTTTTAACTAATGCTACCGAATCATCCATTATCGTCAGAAATAAAGCAGGAAAAGACACAAAAAATGGTATCTTGTCATTTCGATCTGGGATAATCTTTAAAAACTGGAAAAGTCTAACCGTTTTATTGATGAAATTCGTTATTAAGTATGAAACTACTAAATATGGTGGTATATGCGTTGTGCAATGGTCGTCAGATACTCAGTAGGGCGTAAAAAGAATAAACTTCGAATAAAATTCATAACGAAGAACTGAATACAGAATGATGTATCCTAAAAGAAAAATCACCTTCGACTTTTTGGGTGACCAACTTACTGAAACGTATCGAAGACTTTTGTGGGTGTAAATTATTTGCCTCACGATCTCATCGGATGAATAGACTTTCTAGATGAACGTTACAGCAATTAAGAAAATTTTAAACAAAACATTATTTTATTCTTGAAAATATAAAAAGTCTGAAATCAGTTTGTGGTTCTGAAAACTTAGTTTTGTCACAAGCTTTTGAGATTCCCGAAGTGATCTGCTAGGCTATCTAGATCTAGATTTTGCCGTGATCTAGGGTGTGTGAGCAACATCAGTCTGTTGAAATTGACACGTTATTCTTGCAGATAAATGAATGTCAAATCACAAAATATTTGTTAAACAAGTTTTTGTTTCATGTTTGTTTTATTTTATTTTTGTTTCTTAGTTTCATAACTTAGGCAATAAAACTCTACAGTCCAGTCTTCCATCTCTATTTGTCTTTTTCAAACTCTCTCTCTCTCTCTCTCTCTCTCTCTCTCTCTCTCTCTCTCTCTCTCTCTCTCTCTCTCTCTCTCTCTCTCTCTCTCTCTCTCTCTCTCTCTCTCTCTCTCTCTCTCTCTCTCTCTCTCTCTCTCTCTCTCTCTCTCTCTCTCTCTTTCTCTCTCACTCACTCTCTTTCTCTCTCATGCACGTCTTGCAACTCTGACCACTGTGACAATGAGTCTGGCCTTGCAGGCCACTGCTCAAATTGTGACATCCCTAAAGATTTCTTAGAATCTTAAAAATTAAGTCCAAATCATTGCTTATATTTCTGTTCAGGGCTCCTGGCTACTGTTGTCTTTTCAGTCCGGCCTTACAGACGCTGGTTTGTTACGCCGAAAGAATAAGTGGACTGGCTATACCAAACAAGTAAATAAATAATTCGATCACTTTCTCTATTTGTCTATTTATTTAACAATCAGTCTATCTGTCTATCTATCTTTCTAACTATTTGTGTTCTTATCTAAAAGGGTGTAATAATTATATACTATATTTATTTCCTTATCTTATGTCTGCTAACCCTTATTTATTGGAGTCAAAAGTACATGAATGAGTTACGCATTTTACAATTTTCCTAAAGTGCTGATTTATTTAATCAAGAAACCAACCTAACAATTGGACCTCAGGAAGTTTAAGAATGAGATGAAAAGTTCGAGACTACATGAAGACATTATTAACATGTCTTAATCACGAATAATGACAACTGGATCGGAATGATCGAAGGAAAACGCAGCATGGTAAAATAGGGTGAGAAGATGTTGGATGGACTAACAAAGATTTTAAAAGTAAGACGAGCGACAGATGCACTGAAAGCCAAGAGGGATAGAAATGCGTGGAAGGTCAGGCTACGCTAAAGACCAGGCCTGGGGATCTGATTGATTCAATCATGAATCATTACACTTGTAAAAGGACTTGTGAAATTTTTATTTATGATCATAATAATTCTAATGCCTATAATTAGACTCAGTGATTTCACCATTAGAGCAGGGATGTATATAAAGTATGTGCTTTTACATTTCGATGATCTATACACTACATTCTTTACTACTATATTAATGTGGATTCAGTGTGGAGTAGGTACTAAAGGACAGTCTAGATTTTGGACTTGAATTAAATTTATGCCGGTGGCCTGTTATTTGGGTATCGTGTGGGAACGTTTATGACTATGGTAAAGGAGTCGAACTCAAACAGTTCCGCAGCTAAAAAAAAGTTAAAGCATGGGATATAGAGCGAATTTGAATCTAGATTTCGAAAAAGCGAATCCAGAATTTTATCTTGATTCACGTTTAGGTAAAGTCTAAATCAAAATCGATATGATATATTAGAAGGACGGTCAGTGGTTTTCAATATTAAATCTAGTAAGAGGCACTGCCAGAAAAATACTGTGCAATATCACCCTA
Organism: Elysia crispata; assembly: GCA_033675545.1. Lineage (NCBI taxonomy): Eukaryota > Metazoa > Mollusca > Gastropoda > Plakobranchidae > Elysia > Elysia crispata. The sequence goes on along the minus strand of JAWDGP010001093.1, from coordinate 431,994 downwards.
GAATCATTAAACTCTAGTACTCAGTTTTTCCTTATTATGGATGCATTTAATAGATTCAAAGAGAAATATGCAAATTATCATAGCTGACAAAATAATGATTTGCTGCCCAGAACGTTTTTGCAACAAACTATGACATGAAACCAGGGAAACAGACATTTTCTGTGTTGTGTCAGTAATTAAAATCAGATCGAGATCTTGTTTTACTAACTTCAAATAATTTAATAATCGATTGATCTGATACTTTTAGGTTGCTTTTGTTAGAACAACTAGATTTCAAATAATTTCTATAGGATGGGTTTTTTTTTTTTAATTTTAAGAAAAACATATATTTTTTTACCATTTTGTTTTACTCGATCGATAACTTGAAACAATGTATTGGTCTCACGCGTGATCCATAAACAATTTCAAGCAGAGCCCAGCTCCTCTGGAAGTACTAGTAAATATAAATTTTAATATGCGCCAAAGAATATGCAAATGGCTGTTGGAGGACAAAAATCACTTTGGAAAGCATAATTCTAAGGTGATAAAACAAGCAATATCGCTAATATCGCCGTCCACGAACCTCTTTAATTTTTACATTTCGTAAAACATAATCATTGCTAAATCAACTATCCATCGACTAGTCCCGCCCGATCCTACTTCTATCCAATAAAAATAAATATCAAAAACACGAGCAAGCCATAATCATATAATCAGAGATCTATGGCGGTTGGTGGTAATTAATAGGGAAAAAAATAGGTTGTCGAAAGATGCAAAAGGCAGAAGATGGTCATTAACCAAGAGCTCAAAATTCGGAAATTACATCTTAATATGCTTTTAAAGGTAATATCAAATCATACAAGTCTGTACTTTGTCTTTATGCGCTTCATACTGCGACATTTTTTAGTTGTTGTTGTTGTACGCAATCGATTTAAATTCTTTATACATGGCACTATCAATTATGCTGTTATAATAATTTTTATATTGGTGCAGTGACGAAGTTTTCAAAACAATTGCTTCACTTAACTGCGATTCGGTTCTGTGTCGGCTTAAAAGTTAAGAATTACCCAAAGACTGTGAAGAACGTGAAATAATTGAATAAACCTAGATGGACATGAAATATTTTTTTAAATTATTGAACCCCCAGTGACTTTCTCTTCCTTGCCGCTTACTTAGGAGAATGAGTATTGTATAATTATACGAATGTATGAACCTTAAGAACCAAAATAAATAAGTATTTTGTGGGTTCTGGTTGTGGGTTTCAAAAGGGACAATCGTTATTAATTTTTAAAGACCAATCTGATTTAAACTAAACACTCAGAAGGTTTATTCAACGACACTCCATCTACTGTCACACTGGTCGGCTTAGGTCAAGGTGTGTGAACCTTAGCATGACTGACGGTCCGCGAACCCGGGCTCGGTTGTAGCTCGCATGTCGCCTGTTATCTGTGTCACCATCTCCTGGCTGTCAACAGGAGGAACTACCTGCATGAACTCCACAATTAGTGATCGCCGCGCTCAGAGACTTTCGGTGACCTTTCAGTTTGTATTATTAGAGTTATTCTTCTATTAATAATTATTCGAATTGCGGTTAACCATGACGCCAAGATGCAATTTAGTCCGTAATATTTGAATTCACAATCTTTTTATCTTACAAAATCTATGAAACTCACAAAAAAAATGAAAATAAAAGAAATAATAAGCGTGAATAGAAATGTCGCTTAAAACTTTCACTGGCGCATATTTGTCTTCAATGCGTGACCGTTGCTTTCCTTGGCACGATTATTATTGTGAAAGCAGAAATGGTCAAGGGTCAAAGCTTTCAACTCTTTTCTTGATGCGATTACCTTCATGTCGGTATCATTATAAAAGAAGAAAAAAAAAACTGAAACATTTAGAGACAAATCAAAAATGGCATCCTGAGGCCGTGCCCCTCCGGTGAGCAGGCACCGTGACGAGGGCCCCCAGCGAGCGGCGGCGCCAACTCTGAGGCCCTGGCATGGTCCCCGCCGGCCCCAGTGAGCCTCCCAGGCTTCCCAGCGCCCCGAGCCCGGACAGGCGGGGATACTCGCCTCTAATCGACCTTCCCGGCGCGCCTCTTGGCCCGGCACAAAGCGAAAGTTTCGAGTGGATTGTGTTTCCGCTCATTTGAGCCCACCAGGCCGATTTGCCGGTCAATTTGTGCCCTCATCAGGTCTAGTGTTAGCAACAACACCTAAAGACGTCCTGGCGACGGGGGCGGGATGGTCTACGAGTTGAAAAAACACCATAATTACTGGAATAAAAGAGATTTAAGTGCCTTTATTCCGGGATTTTTAAAAGGCCCGCAGCAATAGTGGTGAATCTCCCAATGAGCGGGGCGGGAACTTTTGGAGTGTTCAAAAATTCACAATCACGAACCAACTGTCAAGTAGCTGAATTCTCCGAGGCAAAGAGCTTTGGAGGAGGTATCAGTTGTGAACAATCACGAGGCCAATTTCTCGGCGATTTCAGAACAATCTCTCCACTTACCAGGCTGGTAGGGGGTGCCCTGACGGCAGGCTAACTGTCTGGTGCAGACAGCGCCCTCTTTTCACAAGACTAGACACTGCTTAACGCTTTTGTTAAAATGCCACTTCAGCTTATCTGTGTACAGGAATGTGCGCTCACTGGGAAGGGAAATAAAAAAAAAAACACAAACGAAGTAATAATGTTTTGGATACACACCACGAGTGCTTTATTAATTTACTATATCCTGTGAGTCAACTCTGAAGATGTGTACAAGAATCTCGAAACTTTCTGGTCCTATTTTCAGAGTAACAGAATGTGAAAATGGTTAGGAGCAGTTTTAAAAGGATATTCACATGCAGTACATTTACGGGATATTAATTAGATTACACTAATAAATGAGTTCAAGCTAAAGAAATAATAGATATTTCTTTAAGTGATCCTCAACAATAACTTTAATTAATTGGTTTGTTACAAAGCAATGCGCAAATTTTCGAAATCATTTTGATTTATCAACATCATCGTTACCATTATTATTATTTTTATTATTGTTATTATTATTATTATTATTATTATTATTATTATTATTATTATTATTATTATTATTATTATTATTATTATTATTATTATTATTATTATTATTATTATTATTATTATTATTATTATTATTATTATTATTATTATTATTATTATTATTATTATTATTATCATCAACACCATCATCATCATCATCATCATCATCATCATCATCATAATCATTATCATTTTGGTAAACAAAATCGCCTTCTGGGTAACTTTCTAATTTTAAATTCACTTCAAAAGATTTGAAAATTGGCAGAAAATATATTTTTCTGTTTCGTTTCTAAACGACCTCGGCATAAATCTTGAACGAATTTTTAAAAAAAAATCACAATTTTATAGATTCACCAAATCATACAGTCATAGCAGTGTTAAAATTTTGAAAATGTGTGATTGGCACATATACAGTAGAAATTGACTCACTTGTTGTTTGCTAAAATGTAGGAATTCTTCATCTTAATTTGTTATCCTCTGTATCAAACAATTCTACATTGCCCCATTTCAGCAAAATGTGAATAAGAAGTCTTAAGGGATCGATGCATTGTTAATTTCTATTCTTAAGTTTATAACAAATTTTTTTCATAGGATCAATCAAATAGCTTTGAACAACAAGTTCATAAAAAAGCACATGTTACAATAAGAAGAGAAATGCTCCACACTAAAAGACACACCCCAATAACCATTTTACAATTCAAAGACTTATTTACTTCAAACCAACGAATGCCTCTTTTCTTCTTCTCAAATTACTGCTTTCTTACAATTTTTTTTTTAAAAAAAGGACGACACACAAAAGGAAATTGAAAAAAAAATAGGTATGGATGCAAAAGTAAAAAAAAAATATACAAACCTTGAATCTCAGTATTTTATTTTTTTTCTTTTTCACCTTTTTATTTCGCATTTCCAGCAAATAGAAGGAATTAAAACATTCGGAAAGCAAGAAAATGTTTTATACAAGCTTCGAGTTTGCGAAGAATTATACTACAAATAGCAAAGAGTTCAGATAACGAAGTTATTGTGAATTAAAAAAAGAAATAGGAAGAAAGATTAAATTGAAGAAAGTGCTAACAAGGGAAAGAAAAAGAAGGAAAAAAAGAAAAACGATAAAAATCAAGAAAAAGGAGACAGAAAAATGCAAGAAGTAAAAAGAGGAAGAAAAAAGTCAAAAGAGATGGGAGGAGAGATAATCAAAAAGAGAAAGGAACCAGTATAAAAATAATACCATCTTATATGAAATTGTTCTTGATCTTTACTACTTATTTTTGTGTATAAGTTATTTATCTTTCAACGTTTTAAACAAAATTAAAAAAAGAAATAATTTATAGACCGACCCTGCCCTCAAACTTCAGCGAGAAATGCCAAAGCAAAAGGATTTAAAAAATAAAAACAACCTTTTATCAGGATGCTAAACTCTCTGCAGATGGTCGGTTTTGAGGACCGATTTAGAATTGAACATAACATCTCAATTTTTTTAAATGTGTATGCGGTCATTATTGAACGCCGATACAGTTACAACTGTTGTTCAGTTTAAGACGCTACTAAAAATTTGAAAAAAAAAAAGAATTAAAAAAAGAATTAAAAAAAGGATAAAACGATGATAACATTTTTTTTTCTTTTTATGGAGAAAGCGTTTTCACGAAGAGTTCTGCAAACGAGTTAGAAGTCATGAGTTCTACTTTAAGTCTTTGTTAGGGTATGAAGCGATAGCAGTCTGGAGGAATTCACATAAGTGTAAAATTCAGAGTAAAAAAGGAAAACATAAAATGTGTACAAGAGTAAACATTTACTAAAAAAATTATCTAATTTTGCTTATATCTTCAAAAATACTGCTGATTGGTAAATAAAACTCATGACAACAAAGGGATATAACTCTCTGTGAAATCGCTTATTTCGTGTGTTCTTTCAAAAGCATCAAAACTAAAGAAATGTAGATTTTTTATTTGTTGCGCGCTCGAGGCTTTTGCATATTGTTTTCAGATCTGTATAATGCTTTTACATTATTTGGTCGACCAAAGCTCAAAACGACAAAGATTGAGAAGAATTATATTAATTTCAGAACCCATAAGAAAGGTTCGTTGACCTAATTTTTTACTCAATTGTCCATTTAAGCCCAATATCTCTACATTTTCAGCCGTTACGAGTCCTCTGTCCACTATCGACACAAGTCAATCTTTGCCTGTGCGTATGAAATCTGTGTCTGGTATATCTTGCGTTTACTATCACTTATTCGTCATTATTGTCATATGTTGGTTATCTCCCCGCTAACCACTAATATAAAAAGGCATCACTGCTGGTTCTAATTTTAAAACCTTGAAAGTAATCTAAATGCACTTGCTACTCATGCGAACAAATTAATCGCCCTTTTACTGCTACAATGCTACTGTGATAATCGAACCCTTTTGCGATATGGCGGCTAATTTGATTATATTTGGTTTTCCAATGTAACGATGTTTCATTTATTATTAAATAACTTTTTGGAGTATTTAGATGTTTTTATTTTTATTTTTTAATTTTTTTTGTTTTAATATTTTTCTCTAGCATTAACGATATAATTAAGAGGTTTCGTATTAGCCATGGACAAATTGATATTTTGCCATCGCGCGTTCAACATAATCTACGCCGTGGTCCTAGTCCTAGAAAATGCACAGGCCACCAGAAGGACCCAATTCGCTCATAATTTTCTTCAAACATAACATTCTTTATTTACCAATTAAACTGCACATTAAATACGTTAGTAAAAACAGTTAACTTGTAAATATTGGTATTGAGAAAAAGAGGCACAATTTAAGATAAAAACAGGAAAACAGAAGCAAGACTGAAAAAAAATGATAAATTAAATTCCTAAGAAGAAAAAGCAATTATGACCATAATTTCGGGATACGAAGCTCAATTGGGATGTTTTACTTTGTCCCTAAACCAATTACAGTAGCCAATTGTCCATTACGACTAATAGCTTAATCACTCAATATCGCTATAGCTTTGTACCCATTTTGTCTGTCATTTGATAGACCACTATGGAAAATGTGTGCTTAAAGACCTTTAACGTTAATAGAAGACCATTACAAGTGGTCTTAAGTACCAGGAGTGGTACCATGCGCTTCCTCGGCTGCAAATTGCTCGAGCTCAAAGCAATTAGCTTCCATCTTTAGTAGCTATTTCCTCCCGATCTATACTTTCTAGAACGTACCGCTGCGGCGAAGGTCTTGTGTAGAAAATACTTAAACGCCTTTTACCATTCTGCATTAGCCCCCATAAAGACTGTTAGTCTGCACTATACTTCTAGAGGTTTCATCCAAAATTATCTATCCGGCGGAAACCATGGGATCAACAGAGATGAACGATATTTTTAGAATACCTTACATCGATTTTAGAATGTGAAGGGTAGCGAATAATGCTATGAAATCTAAAAAACGGTCTACGGTCTACGGTTTGCTCGCAAATAAGAATTAAATCAAAAAGCATTCTGAGAATCAAAGTTTCGAAGACTGATATGATTATGACAAGAAATACATTTCTGTTATCACTAAAAGAATAAAGCATTGACAATTTCGAAACATTTTTTTTGAATTAGAGATCAAATATAATGCATCTGACTTATGTCCCAGTTTGACATGAGTACTCAATCCAACAATTCTGAAAAAAGAAAATGTTTCCTCAGTTTTAATTCTTAAATATTGTTGGGTTTTTTCCCCAAAAAATGAGAGTTAAACCACTCATCATATATGATTAGCAAGCTTCAAAACATATTAAAAACGAAAAAAGAACATTGGCAATTTGATAATCTATAATATAAAAAATACTTGTAAAGTTATGAATAACTATAAATTTCTTTTGCTTTAGAGTGAATTTTGATCACAAAAAACTTGAAGAAAAATAAACATTAATTTTATAAAAATGCCCAGCGTAAACTGCTATATTACATGGTGTTAATCATTCATACACACACAGATTGAATGGTTTAAGAGATAAAACAAAGCTTATTATTATCATATTACCCAACATTTTGAAATATTGATTGAATCCCAGAGAAACAACTCGGCCTACTTCTTTTCAAGGCCTAAAGATCTAGTATTTACACCAATATAAGTTAAAAGAAAACTAAATCTGATGTACAAGTTAGTCTTAAATCAAAGACAAGGGCCCGGTTCTATGAAGCGCTCGTAACTCTCTCTCTCTCTCTCTCTCTCTCTCTCTCTCTCTCTCTCTCTCTCTCTCTCTCTCTCTCTCTCTCTCTCTCTCTCTCTCTCTCTCTCTCTCTCTCTCTCTCTCTCTCTCTCTCTCTAGTTATGTAGTTGTACTACAGGGTCCATATTTTAGAAAAAGTTGGTTTTAAAAAAGTGCAACGAAAAACTTGCTAAAATCGATAAATTTTTCGACTTTTTCCAGACCAAGGTACAAAAATATTAGTTCCACCTCAGGACCGTTTTCGATTTCTTCTTTTACACTATCTTGGATAGGCCTACTAGTCATGTATACAACAATGCTATCATTGCTATTATTTCTAAGAATACTACTACTTCCCCCACGACTAACATCATTTCCGTTGTTTGCTGTAATCCTTGTATTTGTGTCTTATGATGGTGTAAAACCGAAACCTTACTATTTATGTATTTTTTGTACTTTTTATTGCTACATTATACCTATTACAACAACAACAACTACTACTACTACTACTACTACTACTACTACTACTACTACTACTACTACTACTACTACTACTACTACTACTACTACTACTACTACTACTACTACAACTACCACTATGGCTACTACTACCACTTATGCTACTACTTCTATATACTACTACTGCTGCTCTTACTATTAGTACTGATACTGATGCTGTTGCAGCTGTTTAAACCAAATTTTCAACTTTCCTACTGTTATTATTTACAATTGATAGAATAACAAAATTGCCACTTATCTTTGTTCTATTACCCTTTATTTCTACTTCTGATATGTTGGCAACAGAAACATACTGCCATTTCAAAGGCTATGAGTAATGTTCTGTGGTTTGATATTTGAGATAACCTCAATTGAAATTTCCTTTCAATTTTTTTACCCCATGAGGTTGTTTTAATATATTTTATTTCCAGAACTGATGTTGGAACAAATAAATACACAGGGATGACATATTATTTAATAAAGCTTTATGGACATCTAAATAAACCTGTATGCTTAAAATGACTGTTCGCAATAAAAAACAGATTGTGTCTGGATTGTGGTTAAGAGGAGGATTGTGGTTTAAAACAAAAAGAAAAGAAAAAAAAAACTGCTAGCCCAATGGTGAAAGAAAAAGATTAATTGAAAGAAGTATAAATGATTCTAGGTGAAGCGCACTGAGAAAGCTGTAGGAAGCCCGGTTGACTTATGCCTAGCTTGGGGCTATCGGGCGACCAGCACTGTCTTGCTGCCCAAGCCGTGTGTCCGCAGGAACACGTAGAGAAGCCCTGAGAAGCAGCCAGCCGGCGGATCAGCCGTTATGCCCGCGTCTTCATTTACCAAATCTCTATCATTAACGATCACAGCCCCGAAAATCTAGCGGCAAATTAATCTCGGCCCCATACTCAATCGAACAAGAAAAAAAGGGGAGAGGGATTTTTGATTGGTGAAATTGATGGCAGGGAAGAATCTTCATTGTACCCGGGGGTGTTCTGCGAGCCTCAAGACAGGAAATTGCTGAGTTTCGGATGGAAGTTTTGCTTTTTTTATTGTTGTCTTCCTTCATCTCCTCTGTCACTCTCGCTTCCTCATCTTCACCCCTCTTTTCAGTTCTGTCCTCACCCCATCATTCCCCGGGGTCGATGCCTGCCCGACTAATTGGCTGTGCAAGCAGTTGGGTGCCCCCCTGTGGGGAGATCCCAACGCCTAATGACACGGTCCGTTGAGGCATCCAGTTTCGCCTTTGCTCCGTGGTACTCCCTCTAAACAAAGACTCGCGATTTCTTTAGCTAAACTTCCCCTCCTCTTCCTGGATCTAAGACAGCCAGATTTTAAAATTACCCGTCGATATTTTCCAGTAAATTACTCAAGTTTAATTATGTAAGCTTATTTTCACACAGATCCAACTCATAAAAACTAACCTCACCGATTAATGTAAGAAAGCCACCGTCCCAAAGGCTTGTTTGTCGTACTTCATGACAAAAGGGAGATAATTATCTTGCACTTATAGTGTGCATTGTCTCCCGTTGAAACTCGGCAATCTTGACTTTGTCAGTGACAAAGATACTTCTCAAAAAATAAGCAGGCTATTATCTAAAAACGCGCTCTGAATGCGCCCTCTCCTAATCACTGAAACGCATGGCAGAAGCTCGTTACGTTTCTGTTTGCATGTCATTTGTTTTGACTGCGGGGAGTCAATGTCTTCGTGATAAAATAAAATTGGTTTGCACATCGTCTAGCCTTTTCCTATAGGCATTGCTCTGATTAAGACTTGTGGATTCGATCGGCACTGTGTACTCAATATTCTAGGCGATCTCAGGTGTTAATAAATACTCTTTTCTTTGTGATCGAATCTTTGCAAGATGAAACAAAGGAATTTTGTGACACCTAAATAGCTTATGTAAAATTCATCGTCTTGACATTCGTTATTTTCTTTACTTTATTTTTACTTCCACTTCAAAGCCTTCCCCGCATGTTAATTTACAATAGGCGAAAATAATTTTTTAAAGACACCTGATAATCTGAAGCTTCATAATGTTAAGGAAGACAACCAGAGAAATGTCTAACAGGAAAAATTTAAAAGGAAAATTTTGCATATCAGTACCCGAGTCAGTAGGTAATTCTTAAAAAAAAACTTTTTTTCATGAATATTTTAAAACCTTTTTCGATATCCACGACAAAATGTTTTGCGGTTTAGTCGGCAATAACCATAACGAAATTGAGTGAGAAAAAAGGAAACCAACAGATTAGGCTATTCACATGTTGAATTTATTTAAAAAATAGGATAGGCAGTCATCATACATTGATTTCAAGTACATTAAAGAACAAACGAACAAAACTAGGGTATTTAAGATTAAAAAAAAGAAAAGATTCTTAACATTTTTTTAAAATCAAATTGAAAGTAAAGAAATAAAGGAAGAGAGAGAGAGAGAGAGAGAGAGAGAGAGAGAGAGAGAGAGAGAGAGAGAGAGAGAGAGAGAATAAATCAATGCAAGATGTAAATTCAAGAAAGATGCCAATATTGAGGGGAACAAAAACGGTGGCTGCTTTATACAATAAAATAGATGTGGAAAAAAAAGTATAGGAGCGTGACATCAACAATTTATACAACTGTACTTACTGTACAAATTGCTAGTGAAGTTAATAAAAAAAAGTTGAAATAAAGATTTAAGATAAAAAAAAAAAAAACAATTCTTACTGTCTATGAGCGTGTGCGCCTGAAGCTCAATAATTATAACGCAACTTGTTACAACGATAATAAAAATGGCAACGATAATAGCAGTGATAAAAACATTCATTGCCACAACCAAATTATCGTATTATAATGCACGTGCATGTGTAAGGTAAAGACTGGTGCCATGACAGGCATCAAGCGTGTGAGGGGCTTTTTATCAAATTTAAAACCACGATAAAGACTATGAATTCAGAATACATAACATAGTAAGGCAAGAAGGTAACACGCCATCATGATTTGGGGCGAGGAATCGATAGATGAAGGTGGCAGGTGGGCGGAAAACGCTACGAGGGAATAGGGGAGGGACGGGGAGGAGGATTTTTTTTTTTCTATCTTTTCCTTTTTTTTAACCTTTTTTTCCACGAGAGTGTAAAGTTTACTGATTTTTGTGGAAGGCAAGATGCTCAACAAAGAGGAAAACAATCAGGCGAAATGTCAGCCATCAACGGCATTTCTACTCATGATTGATACAGATTTTCTCGTTGACTTAAGAGAAGGCATCGAGGATTTCTCAATTATTGAGACAGTTAAAGGAGATAAAAGCTCAAGTGTTGCAGGTACTCCCCTTCATCAAAGATGGCAATGTTTGCTTCCCTTCCCACCATCCAATCCCTTCGTCTTTCCAATACCCGCCCCTTTCCTCTTTTTTTTTTCCTCTTTTCCGAACTCCTCCGAGGTCTATCAGTTCGCCGAACACAGCTTCGATAATTACCGTCATCGACACAAAGAAAAGAAGCTCAGATCTTATTCTTAGACGTAAAGAAAGATATCATAATTTCCACCACTTTCTGGGTGCGCCAGTTTTCGGCCACTGTGAGCTCAGCTTGATGTCGAGCACACAACAGCTCGTTCTTGAAATGTTCAGAAAGATATTAAAATAAATAAACAATTTTTTATGAAGCTTTGGAATTCTTTTATTCTGAATTCTTCGATTGAGTTGTTTCCAAAAATGGGAGAGGAGGGTGTGTGGTGTGTGTGTGTGTGTGTGTGAGGGGTGGGGGTGGGGGGAAAAGGAGGAGTGTTAAAATGAACTTAATCAGCATCAGAAAGATCTGTGTAAGATCCCATGGTATTTTTCATTAAAATAATACAATGGTAACATTTAAAGAAATATATATGCGTTGAAGTAAAAGCTAAAACCAATTATCAAAGATTTTTTTGGGAGGGGGCAAGTGGGTAAGGAAATGTCATAATTATATATAGCTCAAAATAGCGAGGTTTGGATCCGATTCCTGCTTCGTTTCTCTTATAAAAGGGTCAATACCATCTGAAGAGCGGTATCATTGTCTTCATGAGTTTCAACTTAGAGGATTTAAAACAAAAAAGCAAGAATCAAACAATGTCAACGATCAGACAATATGACAATTAAAAAAAATTAATGTGATTTGTCACATTCATCGCAGAGTGAGCAAAAAATATAAAGATTTTAGCTAGGTTAATACAAATGAACTGAACAATCATATTAACATAACCAGTTTTAGAAAAACGAAAAAAAAAAAAACCCTTGAAACAGAGTTAGCTATTAAAACTTTTAAACTTGCAACTTGTTTTAATAATTTCACTGTATTTGTTCCTCTTATTAGTTTGAGAAAACGTCTTGGGCTTTTCCGCATATTGCATTTTTTTTTTTCATTTTTTTTTTATCATTTATCCTTCCAGACAGTAAACAATCCAACTTGCATACTGTTCGTGTTGATTATTACTTCTCTCGGCATGCGCGGCTTAAAAAGAAAAATAAATAGCGAAAAAACATCTTTTTCAAACGCATATTATGAATAGAGAAAGAGGAATAATATAAGCCTAGGTGCTGGTGTAGACCGAAATGTGGCGCACCGTTTCCCTAATCTCCGTTGGTTTTTCTACCTTGTTTCGCTCGAATCGATCCCCCGAGTGCAGCGTCTGATCATTGCTCCCTGACTCCTACCTTTGTCGGGGGAAACGCCAACAATAAAACTCGGAGATGGAAGAAATCCAGCAGATTAAAGCCCGCCATGAACGGGCCCGCGAGGGCAAATTGTTGATATTTCAAGTTGTGTCGTAGACCTCATGAAAGGCCAAATGGAAGATTAATTAGGAAATTCCCTCGAGGATTTCCCGCAGCCATTCAATGTTCCATTGATACCTATTCGCCAGAGAACCAGGCCAGGATTAGTTCGCATCAATTTGTTGTGTGTTTTCAGATTTTAGGTTTGCTAGAGAGGGAGATTTAGATTTTTTTAATGTCAACATGATTAAAAATATTGTAGAGTTTACAGATAAGAAGCTCTGCTCTATTAAAGATTTCTAAGAGCCAACGATGAGAAGAGGAGACGCTCTAAGCAGTGAAAAGAAAGAGGGTCACTTCAGGCTGGACTTGTTCTCGTTGTTTGTTTTCCTCAAGGGGGTTTTGAATATGCTCGTCGACATGCAAAGCAACGGAAAGCGATAATAATGTTGAATATTCTTTATTTGAAAATTTGAAGCTTTCCCAATCATAGAAAAATAATCAGTGATAACACAAAAAGGTTTATTTTGAATGGACGGAGCATTATGAAGACGCTGGGTGAAAAACATACAGACATTAATTACCGTATCTGGGAAGCTTAATTGGTATGGGTAGAGCCACGTTAAGATGAAAATCAAATGAACAGACACTCATGGGCTTCACAAATTGTATCATGACTCATTGAAAATGAAACTCTTTATAATTAAATGTTTGATCGAAACTGTATGTAAAAGATTAAACATGGTTCTAGCATAGGAGAGACTTCGATGAAATATTGAGATCAATAAATCCAGCAGATTAGCCACAAACACAAAATCATTAGAAAGATACATCAGCCTTCTTTAAACAAACTCAGCGAAAATAATCGGAATGACAAGTGTACTTCCTTTTTCTTATTTTTTTTTACTTTCAACTATGTAATGAGAGAGAGAGAGGGAGAGAGAGAGAGAGAGAGAGAGAGAGAGAGAGAGAGAGAGAGAGAGAGAGAGAGAGAGAGAGAGAGAGAGAGAGAGAGAGACCATGCCCTTTGGAATTTATTTTTATTGTACTAAGATAACAATATTGGATGTTTCATTGCAAAGACAGCTGAGGAGTCTTAATAACTATAGATTAAGGAAAAAAAAAAAAAGAAAAAGAGAAAACCTTAGAAAGTTGCTCTACAGAACTAAGCTGACGTCGATTATGCTTTTGAGTTATAAATGTATATATCCTTATCACTGCTTATATAACGTGACACTTATGTTCTATCTCTTAATATACATATGATTCTTCCTCCTGCGTAATAATCAGTGTTTAATCTATATCCCCTTATTTTACTCTCAAGGTAGTTATATTTCTTTGTATTTTAATAGTTGCCTAAATTGTGCTTAAAAAATGCGCCGTGATCAGATAAAGACATCAGGATTTGAGAGAAGTCGTTTCTGTGCAAAGGGAAAGCACCAAGAGTTAATGAGGTAAATAATTGGCCTGTGTTGTCACGAGTCGATCGTGAGCCGCAGAGGTAGGCCCTGACAAGGAGAGAAACCAAAGGGGCGAAAATGGCTCCAATCATTCTTCGTCAATAGTTTGTCACGTGATCATGTCTGAGAGATCACGAAATCCGTGGTTAAGCAGCTGCTGCAGAGGAGAACTAAATGAGTGAAAAGGGAAAAGTAGGTTAGGGGTGGAGGTGAGGGTTGGGCTGTGGGAAACGGGTATTGTTCACTGTTGAAGTTGCTCTTCCTATGTTGAACTGAAAGTATTCTGTCTTAACTAAATAAATTAGAAGAGTACCAGATAGCCCAGTCAGTAAAGCAAGAGAAGATCCAGGTTCGATTCCTGGCTGGGACGTATCAAGCCTATCTCTGGCTTAACTTAAAGCCGTCGTTTCCGTTGAAGATTATTCAGAAATGTTAGTAAAGCTAAGGGAAGAAACCTAAATAGAAGAAGAATGTAAGAACAAGGAGAGGAAAAAAAATCCTAACAAAATCTGAAATTGAAAATATACGATTGTTTTAACCCTTAGCATGGTAACTTTGTGAACATGAAAAATGGTTTAACAACCCACAACTTAAAAAAAAAAAATTTATGAGAGAGAGAGAGAGAAAGAGAGAGAGAGAGAGAGAGAGAGAGAGAGAGAGAGAGAGAGAGAGAGAGAGAGAGAGAGAGAGAGAGAGAGAGAGAGAGAGAGAGAGAGAGAAGATGTACAACGTTCTTGATCCGACCGATATTAATCATTTTTATTATCTTGAGGTAATGACGTCCACAACTGAATTAGAAATAGTCCAAACAAGCTTCATGTCATCTTTACCAAGATTTCAATGTGTGAAACCATTTTGCCATCCATCTTCAAAATACTTACTTCATTTTCCTTATTCCAAGAATATTAAATGCTTAATTGTTTGACTTTAAAAACCATGGATATTTTAAAATAAAAATGAAAAATTTTATTGTGTTCTGATTCCAAGAACAGTAAAAATCCATTTGTTTATCCAAATACCAAAAAAAAAAAAACGTAAATAAATTGAACCCCTGCCTTCCCCCTCCCCCCAAAAAATACAAAAAAAAAAAACAAAAAAAAACATGGATATTTTGCAAACAAAAAAAAATATTTATATACTTAGTGCGTCAAAGATTACATTTTTTCGAAATAAAAATCCGGGTTTTTTTTTTCAGCTTTAGAAAATATTGGAATGCACTTTCTACATGAAAGAAGATTTAAGTATAATACTCATCATTTAAATGATTATCTTAATAATTGGAGCTAGACTGCACTTATTGATTAAAAAAAAACAGGACGCCACACATAGCTTCATAGATAAAACGTCAACCTGAAAACGATGATGTCCTGAGTTCGATCCCTAACTGATCCAGCTGGTGGTTAAATAGGATCCAATTTAACCTGCCTCAATCTCATTTAGACGTAAAGCAAGCCGCATTTGCAATAAGATTCTACAGGAAACTTGGGAGACATAAATCGAAGCAAACAATAACCCAAAGGACCGAATGACCCTTGGGAGTGTAATGAGATACCTCTGTGGTCCAGACCATCAGTCTTTATATTAATAGTATTATCATCACCATGGTTTTTCCGACAGTGCGTGAGAGGCCTGGCTCATTGTGAAAGGAAATAGCCAATTCCAGTAGTGGCGAGCAAGATAGATAGAGAGAAACACTGCGTCAAAACCTTCCAGGTCGAAAGCAGGCTTTGCCGGCTCATTAGGATGAAAGCTATCTGAAAAGATGACGGGTGCTTAACTTCCTCATGGGGAAAGCTGACTGGTTCGAGCCTAATGAGTAATTACAGGCAGCCCGGGAAGACAAATCAAATACTGGAGAGTGAAATAGCATACCTGAAGTACATAACCCATGCGTTCTTCGTGGGTATAGGCAGGCTTCCGGTAAATTATTATTAATGTACGAAAAAAACTTATTGAGGAAGAAATCCCAGTGATGAATTTGTACATATCTTCAATATCCCAAGGAGGAGACCATCATTCTGTCATCATAATTAGAATAAATGTTCATTGGAATGGTTTTTTTTATTTTATTTTTCTTGTTTGTTTGTTTGTTTTTTATGAGAAATAAATCTACGTCTTCTTAATGAAATAGCTAAAACATGGCTTATAAATATTTTTAAGCTTTTTTATTCTTTATTGAAAATCCCTCTCAAAAGTTTTTAGCAGTTTGGGACAGTTTTACTCTATTAACCTCGCGATAACATTGCACAAATATATTAATTTCCATCTTGGTGATGATCTCACCGGAAATCTCCTGCATGAGAAATCGTTAAAAAGGATTGTTGATCAATGCAAATGAAAAAGTGGGAATGTTTTTGTGGAGGATAGTCCGGACTAGCAGGCTTATGTTATGAAGACTGAAGACGACCACAGCATAATTATTGTGTATTTACACTTTAATACTTTCCAAAAGTACTACAAACGTCTTTTCTTTCAGCTATGATTAGCATATCAAAGCCAGCCATACCCTTTTGCTGTTTTGACCTGAAATCTCAGATAAATGCCACTGGTCTGTGACTTCAGTGTCTACTCCAGAACATCTTTTCTGTTCCCTAATGATCTCATGCCACAGGCCACGGGCTCAGGCTTCTGCAAGAGGTCTCCCACTCGAATGGTAAACAAGCTCTACTAGAGGTCACCAAGCACAACTTCTAAGCCTATTCTTGACACGGAAAGTTGAGACTTGGACCCGCTAGGCCTACCGTAGAAGGCATCCAGGCATTTGAAGGGCAGCATTTTGACATATGATTGAATGTCAATACGCACTTAAGGCACGATACTCGTGGAGTCACTAGAAGTATCACATTTGCCTGGCTAAGATGGTTATTAGAAATAATGAACTGAAGCCGCGAGGATAAAAAGTGATGTTCTAAAGAGTTGTTTTACAGGTAGAAATAAAACATATATAATTAGTTAAAGATAATATGAAAATAAAAATTAATCATTATTGAAATGATAATAATCCATGGCACAAAATTGCTTGGAAATTACAGGGATAAAAGGGAAGAAAAAATGTAAACCTACAGCAAGAAGAACTAATCATGTTAAATACACTTGTATGATTTACAAGAGGAGAAAATGATGCAAAGAGCTTAATAAAAGGAGGAATGAATGTATTATGAATAAATAAAAGATAGACTAAAGGGTTTATATTTCAGTTGGGCGACAGAGAGGCAGATAAAATATGTAATCGACAATTAAATAAATACTCTGATGGATAAGCTAATAAACAGGTAGATAAATGAGATGAGTTAAGACGATTGATGGATAGATACATTTATACAATTATGGATAGATAGATAGATAGACAAGTAAGGTAGAAAAGCAGATGGATAAATGGCTAGATAAATGGACAAGTCAATAGATCTGTATATAGATAAACAGATAGATAAACAAATAGATAAATAGACAGGCAGATAGGCAGATAAATAAAGAGAGATACAGGCAAAGAAAGACAATTATAGTGATAGATTAGCAGATGCATTATTCTTGTTTTTAATATCAACATCATTATAAATTTTTTATCAACAAAGCAGGAGCGTTAGCAATAAAAAAAAATATTAAACCAAATTATGGGATAGAGAAATGGCAGCAGGTAGCTTGACATTTTAATGCATGACTTCAGACCGGAAAAACTATTTAGTTATTTTTTTTTCAATCATTAGAAATTTGAAAACATTACTGGCGCAAAATGTATAATTTTCGTAAAACAATCATGACTTAAAAAATCTTACAAAGCTTTCTAGTTAGTCCAAATTTTTATTTTATTTTATATTTTTGTTTTGTCAAAATCGAGAGGCTTATCGTTCAAAGATTCAACCATCGATTCAGTATAATGTCACGTCATTGTTTTGCTCAATGTGGCAAAATGTCACTCGATAGCGTTTCGCCAATGAAGCACGTTTACGGGCCCTTACACCGCAGGGTAACCGCCGTCCACAATGGACGCTGAGGACATTTTCAAAATGCTTCAGGTTTGCCAGAAGTACATAAGGCCAAAAAGTTGGAAATAGCTCGCAGCGTGAACAGCTTCTGGCGCTTAAGGGAGAAAAGGGAGGCTATTAGAGACGATCGTCACCCCAGGAAGCCCTCCGATCCCAGAAGAACTTTCACTTTCGAACATCGTTAGTCGTTATCCTTACTCGGCGGTTTGTCCTCATTAGAGCCAGTCCTGCTCATGTCTTCCCTTTGTTTAGACTATACTAGCGCTAACTTCAAATTTTCCCTAAACGACCCTTACCGTCTCGAATTTCGGCAAAATCAGGTGTACTGTTCTGTTGAAAAAGATTAATTGAAAAAAAATTAAATTAAACTTTTAAGTTTTTCTGCTGGAAAAAACAAGAAACCGTTTTATTGGCACAATTCTTATTTAGTCCTATACGCTTTAGGATGACGCATGAAATCAACCTGTACTTTTATATAGAGTGCAAACTGAATTTCTACAGCAATGAACAAGGCAATGAAAGTAATGAGTAATAATTAAAAAAAAATTATTTACTTGATCATCATCTTTGCATTCAACGTGTGCGATTCTGGAATTCTTTTGTTAAGGTCAAATTAGAGTGTCAGAGTTCAGGGCCGAAACACTTGCTATAAGGAGAGGTTCCTTCTGTGGAGACTCTCTGTTATCTAGCTCCCTAATGAGTTTCTACCTACAGCCTCTTTTTAGAACTTTGGTGACCTGTTGGACCGCTCAAAAATACTGAGTTTATCACTTTATCAGTTTACCATTCCAACGCAATTTGATAAGCATTCGAGGTAAAAGAAAGGGATATCGTAGCAGTATAACCAATGCATTTATATAATTATCACAATCAATACCAACAAGTTACATAGATAATAATGGTGTTTTTTTGGTTGTTTTTTTTTCTTCACAGAAAAACTCTTTTTCCCAACACTATGAAAAGTGTTTGTAGGGATCAATATCAAGTTCTTAAGTTTAGAAAAAATACGGATATTTCTGTTTTAAGACAAACTCCACAGCTAATATTTATATATAGCTCAATATCGAAACCGAGATTGCAATGAGAGGAGCCGTACCTGTATGCTGATTACGTCACTGTTTCGGTCCAGCAACAGGTCGAAAAGTAAAATATGATCATTTGTTTTGGCAACCAACTTTCTAATACATTCGCTAGGGTTATGTTTATAATAAGCTCGTTACATTGACTTTTACAGACCCTATCTACCTATAGCTTATAATTCTGAGGGTTGCTCCTTACCAATAATATTAAAGTCATAAAAAATGATATTGCCCTGCAATGCGCGATATATTTATAGCTCTAACTTGCATCGATCCTCGAGTAACGACATGGAGAGGCTGGGGACTCCACCTTTGTTTATCTCCATGGGTCTGAAGGGTCAATTAATCTTGTTTTAATGTTTTCTGTAATTTGTCAGCATGAAAAAGATTTTTTTAAAAATTACAGAGTGAGGATAGAAAGAAAGTAAATGTTCCTGGACAACACAGCAGCTTTTTAAAATTGTTTGTTAAAAAATACAAGCCGTAAACTCGAAGAAAAAAAACCCAGAGTGCAAACCTGCTTTGCATTTTACCTTTATATATTAGATGGAGTTGGGCAAACGGATCGACTGAAAGTCATACCTAAACAGTAACTGTTTTCTAAACAATCATAAAGTAGCTTTGTCTCAGGTCTTTTATTTTTGCCCCGAAATACGAGGGAGGCTCAAAAAGTCTTTCGTCTAGATAAGAAGCAACTAAGATAGAGCTTGGTAATTTGACACACATACTTTTATTTCTCTACGTAGTCATCTCGCAGAGCTACACATTTCTACCAACCCTCCTTAATCTTCAAAAGTCGCTGGGAGTAGAAGGACCTAAAGTCATGGGTCCCTGAGCAGTCTTCAACAGCTTCAATGGCGTCCTCATAGCCATGAAAACAGTGTATTTTGAATGATTTTTAGATTACAGAACAGAAAAAAAAAGCCTGGCGGGGCTAAGTCTAGTGTGGCAGGATTTCAAAACCGGACTGTACTGCTTTCTGAACTCTTGACGATGTGCAAAGGGCATTGTCATGCAGCAGGAGGACCCGAATGCTGGGTTTTCCACGCCTTTTTTTCACCAATACGCAACCCGAAGTGGACTAAGTAGTCTCCTGCGTCGGTTTGTCCACTTTTCAGGTAATCAGTCATAATAAATTGTCTTCTTTCTTGAAAGAGAAGAAGGGGATTCTCAGTGCATGGAGAACATTTTTTTTTTGTTCTTGATCAAAATAATAAATACATGTTTCATTCGTAGTCTTCATTTTTTTTAAAGAAACATGTATCATTGGACTCCTCTCAAAGGAGAATTTTGCAGGACTTAATCCTTTGCTTCGTTTTCTCACTGGTCAAAAGGCGAGGTACCCGTGCAGAAATCTGATTCTAGTTGACATGATTGTGAAGAATCAGTTCAATTGAACCTACACTGATTTCAGTTTCACCTGAGAGTTGTTTTGCAATTATGAGTAGATCTTATAGACTCAGTTTCTTCACTATGGTAACATTGTCATCAGTTACCACAAATGTGAGCTCCTTTCACGATTTTCGTCTACAACCGATATGGATCCAGATTTGAATTTTTTTTTTTTATCCAGCATGTTAGAAAATTATGTCGAAGCCATATACTTGGACCATTTTCTTAAAAATGATATTTATCAAAAGGGGATTTCCCTTCCATATGTAAGAACTTGATAACTGAACGATACTCAACCGCTCCATGACGCAGCTTTAATGAAGAAAAACTAACGTGGTTTCATTAAACGCGCTACCAAGTGCCTAATTACTGAAAATGCGCATCTTGTGTTTCACATAAATAATGTATAGGCTTACAAAATTTCAACTCTTTACCACGGTTATTTCCTACTTAGTCCAAAGACTTCTTGCACCCCTTGTAGTGTTTAGTGTAATAAAAAAAGATCCGAGATGAAAATCTAAGTTTCTTTTTTTTTTACATAACTCCAGCGATTATTTTGTCGGGTTTTATCACCTTTTTTTATCCTTGCCGAGTTGCGAAAGATTCACTTGAATCACTATCCTCCGATTTTGCAATGAGCTTCATTTCTCTATCGTACTCTATTGCCTTTTTTACTACAGGTTTTGATGGTCTAATTAATTATCACGCAAAAATTTTGAATTATTTTGTTTCTTTTTTCAATTGACCTTATTTAAGGCATACCCAATTTCTTAGTGAGAAGAGAATGAAAATCCTATTCTATTTGAGAGTGGATTTTTTCTATGTGTGTGCACGAAGAGAGAGTCTGTGAGTAGTTGTCCTGATAAATGTAAATCTGTTTCTTTACAAGCATTTGATCAAAGAAGTTACAAGTTGTTATGAAATTTTTCGAAAAGATTATATGAAGATGTATAACTAGTGTTAATATTTGCTGATCCTCCATCACTTTGTCATCCAGAACTTCGGTTCTGAGGAAGAAATACTCCTTAAATTAAGCTCAGATAAAATGATCCTATTTTCTTCTAACAAGTTCTTCCGCAGCTGAATGATATTGGCCATTACATTTCTCTTCAAACACACTCGTTTCCACTAAAAGAAATAATCTGTCTAGGTGAGATCGTACAGGAGTGCGTTTTGCTCATTGAGCGCTCCTTTTATATGTCCCTCCCTTCTTTAATCATTTTGCACTTCTAAAACTAGCTTTATTAGCGAAATGATTAGATGTCATATCTTTTCTTAGTAACTGTTACACAACATTGTTTGTTTTTTTTTTTCTAAATATCTTTATAGCTTTGCATTAAATCTCCCTTGTGACCTATGCAATTAATAAATTTTATAAGAATGCAAGTTTTCTTCTTTCATTTGTATAGATTTTTTTCTTCAAGTAACTCGATGCGAAAATTCTTCAATGAAAAAATGATTTATTTACCTTGTCATTGGCACTACAGGAAGTACACATAGGTCTATTTATCTTTCAGTTGTCGAAAACTAATTAAAACATGATTAAAATGGAATCGTCTTTTCGGGTGGGCCTTTTGTTTTCTCTGACCAGTGAAACTCTTGAAGATTGAGAAAGTCTAAACTCGATCAAAAAATCGACACGCTAATTTATTGTTTTCTCTCCTTGTAAGCAACAAGGAAAAAAAATTAAAACTTACGGGAATGTTAAAGTTATGATTTCATTTTAATAAATCCAAAATTTGATTGTTTATAGAGTTCAACAAAAACAGCGAAACATCTATAAATAGTTTGCGATAATAATTGGCAATGCTTGTAAATAATGATAATGATAGTGATGATGATGGTGATGATGATAATAATGATAATAAGTAATAATTAAAGACAACAACAACAACAACAACAACAAAACAACAAATTTTTTTTTAAAAATGCGCCTATAGTGATGATGATGATTTAAAATGTGCTGACAGCTACAGAAATCTTGAAAGCGTCATGTAAACAAGTTAATCATTTTCTTTCTTTTTTTTTTTAACAAATAAAATGTTTTATATACAAAAACTCACAGTGAATAGTTATATGAAAGAATCTTGAATATTTTATGCACCTTTTTACAGAATATCTGACGAAGAAGCAGATTTGCAAATCGAAAGCACGAGAAAAGATAATAATTATTTAAGAGTGTGTTTTATTTTAATTTCAGTTTTTGTACGCTTCACCGAGTCGAATGGCTGCGGCACTTCCACCGAGTATATCGTCTGATGCCGATTCAGGGGGAATTACTCCTTTGCCACTGAGATTGAACCGTCTGTCCGCTGCAGGAATTAACTGCTCCTGTTTCCTGCTGATAACGATAATACTGTGTTACCTTATTGTGACTTACGCGAACGATATATATATATATATATATATATATATATATATATATATATATATATATATATATATATATATATATGAATATAGATATATATAGATATATATAAAGAAGATCTTACCTTAAATTCTCTTCATACGACACTGGTGTTTCAAGCGGAGGACAAAGTTGTCGCTTGTCCTCCGCTCTCTTCGGGTATGACCTCAGTCGTACCTCGGAACGGCAATCAAACACACCTCAGTCATACCCGAAGAGAGCATTCCAACTTAGCTTCTAACTATATATATATATATATATATATATATATATATATATATATAATGTGCGCATGTATAAATATGATTTTTATGAACATAAAACAAGGTTGCATGGCGTTGGGGACTTGAAAATGATTCAAACACGTGAATTTATTTGATAAATCTTATATACTTCTTTTTCTAATCTAAAGTAATAGCGATTATTTAATTGTTATCACATTATTGGTTGAATGCCACAATATCATGAATTTCTATATTCATCAATTCTTGCTTTGCTGTTATTGGTTCTTTTCATTTATGTTTTAACTTTTTACTGTTCTGAAAAACAGTTATGTTCATTTAATCATGGTACCTTGGCAATGAGTCAAATCTTTTGCATCTTGCAAAGGTACATTGATTTCATTTTCAATCAAACGTGCTTTTTTTTTTCTTTTTAAAGCATCTCTTTCAAAGTAGCAAACAGAAACAAACACCTCAACAGAAAATATTTGAAGAAACTAGGGAATTTGAATCTTTTCTGGAATATACCATATGTAAAGATAATATGATGTAAAGAATAAACATAATTGTCAAATAGTTTGTAAAAAATCAAGTCAGCCTTTCGTGGCAATGATTCATTTTTCGCAACGAAATATTCTGGAGTTGTTTTTATGGAGACTCATAAGGTAGACAGAGTCGACGTATATGTATTGTGAAAAGACAAAATTTTTCTTTGATTCTACTCAATCCATATCAGCATAAATCAGAACAACCAACATAAGTAAATTGATTCTATACTTGCCTTTTTTTTTTTTTTAGAATTTATTCACAGTGTTTGAATTTGATAAAATCATGGTATTTTGAAAGAATAGTTGGCACAAAAACTTATAATTAATCGATACTAAAAGGCAAAAAATAATCGTAACTATATTGTTAGAAGCGGTGCCGAGACTGCTTGCGAGCTTTGACACTATAGTGACGACTTCATTGTGTTATATCGTTATATGATGGTCGAAAATGACCGTAGATAATTGGGCTGAAATGATAGGTAATGTAGAGCAAAACTGCAACTTAAGTCGTTGAATATATGACTAGAAAATTTTGTGGTTCAAATTTTTACTAAATCGTGTTAAATCGGCGGTCTAAACAGTCCTTAAGAATACATCATAGATATCAATAGAGGTAGTTTCTGATCGTGTTAACATTGGATGTGTTTTAACTTACAAATAAAAAGGTACAAGCCGCTCAATAGATAAATAGATACAATGAAGGGTAAGAGAGAAAAGAGAAGAAGGAGAGACAGGTGAAGACAAACAGAGAATAACACAGAAAGACAGAATGAGAGAGAGAGAGAGAGAGAGAGAGAGAAATAAGGGGGGAGGGAGAAGAAAGAGAGAGAGAGAGAGAGAGAGAGAGAGAGAGAGGTCAAAGTAGAAAGATATAAAAATGAAAAAAAAGGATGAAGACTGACTGAGGTAGACGGATATTTATGAAGACAGATAGTCAAAGATGGAGATAGGAAGAGTAATAGGCAGTTAGAAAGAGCGAAAGGGGGAGGGGAGGGGGACAGGCAGACAGAGACAGAGAGAGTCAGATAGAGAGAGCTGGATGGGAGGAGGCGGAGAGGGGCCAGGCAATAAATACATTGAAAACTCAAAATCACTCAATTATAAAGTTAATGAAATTGACAAATTGGTCATTGCATTCTTCTCATACAGTCAAGGAACAGAGTTTTTGAAGGCAAGCAATGGACCATTAATGTTACCATTATATTCCCATCGCATTATTTAAAAATTAACAAAAAAATTATTAAACCCCCTTGCTGATATCACTTAGGTTGATAAGAATTTGTAACGCTTGCTCTCATAATATCTCTAAATGTGACGTCCGCAATTAAATTTACTTGTAGTTTAATGTAAGTTATAATCTTTTTTTTTTTCGAGTATTTATCCATCTCTGCAGCTCCGGCCAAATGCCACACAACATTGAAAAGACAAGATTTTCTTTGTTTACTCTTATCTGAGCACGAGAACAAAAGAAAGAAAATCAGTAAGCCCGACTTCATTCTTAACTGTTCCCCATAATTTTTTTTTACTTAATTTAAATAAGTTAATTTTCAATACAAAAAGAAAATAATTATTATGAGACAAATTTATTTTATAAACAATTTAAAATCACAAGATAATAAATGTTCGAGTTAATCTTAAGTTAAGCATGACCTTTCTACACTTTCTCTGTTTTCTTTTCGGCAGCTAGCCATCAAGATAACTCCAAATGCGAGAATAATGTCTTCAGCCTCGAAAAAAGTGTTAAAAGAGATGGCAATTATATTTTAACCATTCAGGGAAAAAAATAAAAATGTCAAAAAAAATCTCAACCCAGATCTTTCATTGCTGACAATTATCTCCATTACTTTCCCCCCATATCTGTTTAAAGCATGAGGATTTTTTTTATTATTTATTTTGTTTGGTTTTCTTTTTTAAGAAAGATGTCTACAAGACAAAGAAAGTGGCTTTTAAATTTCAGCAGCTTATCTCTACAGGATCTGTCGTGCCATTAGCAGATCAGGTTTAAAGGGCATTACGGAGACAGGGGAAATTACTCAAACTTGTCTTCTAACGTTTTCTTTAGTTTAGAGTTGCCTCGCCTCCCGTGCTGCTCTCTAAGAGGAATCACCCCCGCGACTCATGTATCTTCGCCCTGTTCAGATTTACAAACAGCCAAGGACCGCGCTCGGCTCTGACAAATGCTGTCACCGGAGAAGAACTTTGTCTTTGTTGTTGATACTGCTATCGCTTCTTCACGACGAAGGAAGAGAGACAGAAAGTGTAGGCCTTTTTATCATTATTGATTTACAGGGATTAGCCGTTATCCCCCTCGCTTGTCACTTCTCTTACATTACAGACTAGTTTGGCTAATTTCGGCTCTCACGACGCACGTAGTTTGTCCCGTGGAGCCGAGAGCTCCGGTATGTTTAATGGCCTCGGTATAATTCCGCAAATCTTTCTTATTTTGCTCGTGAATGGGGCGGAGAGAGTCCCACAGGCTCTGTGTTTGAATCAGAAACAGAATGGGGAGTAGATTTAGAAAACAAGGCAAGATTAATGACGGTTAACGATTTGTTAGATTTAAGACATGGAAGGAATAAAGAGGAGGAAATAGGGTTGTTTTTTTTTGTTTTTTTGCACCTTGACGTCACGAATTAATTTCCTGAGAAAGTTTGTCGATGAAATTGATATTTTATTCACATTTATGCATTTGAGAAAGAGAGAGAGAGAGAGAGAGAGAGAGAGAGAGAGAGAGAGAGAGAGAGAGAGAGAGAGGCGTAGGACAAAACCAGAGAGACCGAAAGATAGACTGAGCAGAGAGACAGACTGACTGAGTGGCGGACAGAAGGTTTATAATTTATGCAAAGGTTAGTTTAATGTAAAAGTTCATTACTGATTTATATTTACGTTTATTCTCATTGCTAACATAAGCATCTTTCAAATACTCGTCTTCACTCATATCTTTTTCAATGCCGGCCTTAAAATTGTTTTATTTCAGCATCCATGTCTTTTCTTTCTCTTTGACCAATTGCCTGACTCTTTCTCTCTCTCTCTCTCTCTCTCTCTCTCTCTCTCTCTCTCTCTCTCTCTCTCTCTCTCTCTCTCTCTCTCTCTCTCTCTCTCTATCTATCTATCTATCTCTCTTTTTTTCTCTCTCTCTCTCTCTCTCTCTCTCTCTCTCTCTCTCTCTCTCTCTCTCTCTCTATCTATCTATCTATCTATATATATATATATATATATATATATATATATATATATATATATATATATATATATATATATATATATATATATATATATATATCTCACTTTCTTTCTCTCTCTCTTTCTCTCTCTTTCTCTCTCTCTCTCTCTCTCTCTCTCTCTCTCTCTTCTCTCTTACAATTTTCACCTTCGAGTATTTCATCAGTATAATATACCGCACTACTTACTTAGCTGACAGCTTTCTGCAGATAATCACAAATGCTCCAATCACAGCCAAAGCCAGGACTCCACAAAGGACCCCCAGCACGATGACCAACGTGTCGCTGTCGCTGTCGCTCTTGCCTGCAGCCTCTGATTTCTCAGGCCCTTGCTGAGTGTCACCCTTTTGAGAACTTGGATCATCTACGCACCTGGGTTCTATTGTTGTCAAGGATTTTATGTAAGGCTCAAGAAATTAAATGCTGTAGTTGTATTATTAAAATGCTGTGGGTTTTTTTTTAAGTGAGCTTGTTTCTGACGAGGCCATTTATAATTTTCATAATAAAACTTATGTAGCAATAGTGATAATTGAAAAAAAAAAAAAGAAAGAAAGAAAAAGGGAGAAATAATCGGTATGTTCCTTTTGTTTGTTTGATTTTTTTTTCAAAAAGTGATTTGATGTCTAGTATAATTATGAACTCGCCATTTTAGTTCCGCTCAAAGAGGCTTTCAGTTGATATTTAAATATAATTATATGTAAAGCATTCAGTGAAAAATGAATTAATGATTACACACTAGCGATGCCCAACTTATCTCTTTACATACTGAAAGTTGAACAAATTTTTTAAATTATTTATTTAGCAAATCGGCTTCACAAAACTTCTAAAGAGCTATATAATTTAAGATGAAAATTGTTAAAATGTTGTATCAACCCCTCCCCCCCCCCCTCCCCCTGAATATATACAACGCCATATTCTGTCGGATGAGAAAAAGAGATGTCTTCAATTGAGGTAAAAAAATAAAATCAGTAATTTTCTCATCTAAAGCAAAATACTCATCGCGTTAAATGAAATGTTTAGGAAACCTACAAATCATTGCTTTCACTCGGTAATTTTCTTATTTTATAACTGGTTTTTTTTTCAAGAGGAACTTTGCTTCACATACCTGAGGTTTTGACCCAGGAACTCTGGCTAACTTGAGGATCACACCTGTAGCAATCGTCCTCCAGATATCTTTCTAATGCAGCGTAACACTGACCATCGATAATACAAGCGTCAGGCTAGATGCAGATGAAAATTTGTTTAAGACGACAAAATTTTTAAAAAGAAAGGAATCGATTTTTTAGAATTAAATATACACGATTTGATTTTATTGTTCTCATATTGTAGAAACAACACCGAGATGGCATGACGAATTAGAAGAAAATTAGAACCCTCAAGCTTTTATAGTTGTTTTTTTTAGATCCTTAAAAACGTGTAAATGTCTATACATGATTAAGATGATCAAACCATATGGAAATTTGGGGTCTGGGGAAGGAGAAAGTGAACCAAAGAGAAAACATTTTCGATTGAGATATTGATATATACTTTGATAACTTTTTCATTATAAACCGACAATGCATTTTATAATTTGAGGGGCATTTTTATGCCTTTCCAATTCACCAGTTAAGTGAGAAATGAAATTTAATAAGCTCACCTTGAAAGTACAACGTGCATCTTTCCCCCCATCCACCAGCTGACACTCTTGGCAGCTCGACTTGTGCACGACGTGCAGGAAGATCTGCTCGCTCGCTGCTATCCCATCATTACTGACAGTAACGAACGCGCTACGTCCTCTAGCGACGGCGTCCTCTGGCAAAGGGCACACGACCTGACTCATCCCGACGAATTCAGCTGGAACGGTTGCTTCCTCGTTGGTGAGTGTCAAGTTCGAGTCCATCTGAAAAGGATAATTAATATGTTTTCCTCAACCTCTCATAAATCTGCAGTTTATTTCAAAAAGTATTTTTTTTTTTTTTTTTTTTTTTGTTTTGTTTGTTTGTTTGTTTGTTTTTGTTTTTGTTACAAATTAATGAGTAAAAAAAGGTAGGCCTATCAGGTTTTTTTATCATTTTTTTTTCATCAGTTAACGAATTGTTTCTTTTACGATTCGATATTAAGAGCCTATCTCTTTCATTATTGATACCGTGGCGAACTTGAATGTGCACTCCAAGTTTTGAGAAGGAACGAAGTTGTCTCCCTCTATAGCGACGTCTGTACAGCTCGATGTAACGAGATCACAAGTTTCCGTGGCAGGAAGAACCTCTGGTTTGGTGGATAGTGTTATCTCACAGCTTTCTCCCATGAAACCCGCGTTACATTCGCAGAAACCTGGTAAGTTATAGATAAGCATGCAATGTACTTTTACATATTGCCACTTGTTTAAAGTTTGGTTTAAGGTTTTTATTGGATCGCAAAAGAAATTGGAGGTACACCTTTTTAGCTTTATACGTGAAAAAGAAAAACCACAGAAAATGTCTTTTCTTATAACCACAACTAAAATTAAATGGACTATTAATTTTGTTCCTATCTCCAATCAAAATCAACACATCATAGAAGCATTGTGGGAATTTGCTTAAAATGACAAAGATGGTCGTGGATAGTTTATGACCACAATGGTAATTGCGAGAATAATTATGAAATCGAAGATGACGAGGATGATGAGAATGAGTATAACAATAGTTAAGTGATGGTAAGGGTGGTTATAGTAATAATGACGATGGTGACAATGAAAACGATCGTGTAATGTTTGATAATTTCCCTTTGTAATTTTCTGCTTTGCCTCGAAACTAATATGAGGCCATAGAATAATATCTATAAATGATAATGGAAATCCTTTTAGTGAACTAGTTCTAGGAAAGAGTTATATTAAAAGAGATGGAAAAAAACATGTGTCACTAAAAAATTGTTGAAGAGATAATGTCACTGGTCAGGAAATCCGTAGGAGACCAGAGGGAAGAAGCCAGCACAATACAGAGACCTTTAAAAGTACCCAGCTCGCCTAATCTAGTACACTGAGGTCGTTAACTGTACGGGGCCCCTTCTTAATTAAGGTTTTGGAAAATCCCATTTCAAATATGTAAGCACCTAACTCTGAGACACAGTACCTGTGATACACTTGCCCCGCCCCTCTTTCTGTCCGCAGTCCAGTTGACATAAACCAGAACTGATCTCTATAGGTACAGCAGGTTCTCCGTCTCTTTCTTCTTCAGTGCTATTCCACGCAGCCTCCTCACGCTGGGCCGACTCAACGCACTGTTCTGTTAAATCTTCCAGATGTGACGTGGCCCACTCAGTATCACCCAATTCCTAGGGGTTTGGAGCATAATGAGGGTTGTAAAAAAAAAAGAAAGAACAAAAAATTTTACGTTTCCAGGTGTATATTACAGGAAACAAGAATTTTTTTATGGCATTAGCACGGAAACACAAGTAAGTGTATTGCCTTCTTCAAACCTACTCAAAATATTAACAGAACATATTCAGCTAAAACGTGATTCACTTTTCAGGGTTCTCTAGCACATTAAGTGAAACCGTATAAGATTATTGTGAAGGACTGACGCTAATGCAGGGTGCGCGCGTTCAAGACATACAATCAAAGAAAAAATATTCTCCAGTTAAATCGTATCAGCGGATTTTCTTTCACTGATTTTGGTTGTACAAATTGAATTTATTTATATTAAAAGACTGAATAAAAGGCTAACCACCATATCTTATGAAAACCATGTTAATCTCTTTATATGCTACTGGATATCATTATTATTATTTGGTTTACATCACAGTACTCATTTTTCGCATAATTATCGTGTTTTAACTGTGCATGCTTTCATGAAAGAAACGAAAAAAAAATTAGACATTATAAGACCATAAAACCTTTTGGATTTGAAAATCTTCTCACGTTCTTTTGTTTTTATTCATTTGACTTTTTCAAAATACCTTTATCTCCAGACATAATTATAATAAATCAATGGGACTCACCTCCAGATCCTCGGCACAACTGAGCACGCTCCCATTCACTGCTTCTAGGTCAAGGAACTCCAAACACGCATTCAAAGCTGGCTTGCTTTCCAGGAAGCTTTTGCAGTAAGCGAGCGCTGACGTTTGGCTGAAGCTCGTTACATTTGCGTCCTGTGAGATAGCGACAAGAGCATTATTTTTCTACGAAGTAAACATTTTCAGGGTTTTTACACAAATAAACAAATGTTGAATAAATGTACGTGAAATTCATGTGATGAGATAAAGACGGTGGCTAATATTGTGCTTTAATCAACTTGTATTCTTATTTTGCTCTCATTGGCAACCTACGACAAATTGTCAATAAATCTTAGGCAAGGTTGTTTGCCTTTTTTTCAATTATAGTAGTAAGAGTTTTCAGATCGTCCTAGATAACCCGTTATATCGGCGAAGAATGACATAACTAGAAAGTATTGTCGTCACATCAACATGATTATAATCGGTATCCATATACCACCATCAACATCCCCGTCTATACACATATGATACTACAGTGGTTGTAACTTTTAAAAACAGATCGTAAACATCTCTAATTTCTCAACTGTTCTAGTCAGATTCCATGGCATTATTACACTCACCGGTGCTGCAGTAGTCTCAATGGCCTGTTCCTCTGCGCTGTCTGCCTGTCTTTTTTGTCGGTTACTACGATTTCTCAAATTCGGTGTCCTGGCTCGTCTCACCAAGTTAGCTGTGATGTCATTTCCTGCATGTGTTTAGAACCAAATTAAATTCTCATTACCTTCTATATGTTTTATATAATGTTAACGGAAAACGGTAACTTTTGTTTGGCTGATTGCGATCTCAGGCATATCTTCATATCAACTGTTTCTGCATACCCAAAATGCCCTCATCTGGCGGATTGAAACTGAAAAGTTAAGACCTTGCAAACCGACCTACCGACGGTTTGGGGATAGAACCCGGGGAGAATGGTTCCTGCGGATATCAGGGCGGATGTTCTTACCCCCCACAGCCACCGGCACTACATAGCTAGAGTTGATTCAACAAAAGGTATTATTAGAATTATATGAGTCAATCGGTTTTGCGGGAAATGCATTAAAACGAAAGTGCATCACTTTTACTGATATGATACTCTACATCTAAACAAAGCAACATAATTGAATGGCCATAGAAAAATTGAGATGAAGTCTATGTCTGTGAAAACTCTAACAAATTCGTTTACTCCCAAATTTTGTTCCTTGGTATCGTCATAAAATATCAGATGTAGGTTGCTATTTTAGAGTTTCGCAACTTTCATGATCCCATTTTAGCATGTATATTATCAAATGCTTCGCTGAAATCAACCTCTCATAAATAAGTAATATACCAAATCTCTAGCATTCTTTCTTACCTGGTCCAGAGGAACCACCGCACTTGTAAGTGTCAAGACCTGGTCGACAGAACATGTTCTGCCCATCGTAGCAGCTACAATACTTCACTGGCTCGGGACTTTGTTGGGTTGGAATTCCCTCGAAAATTGTGTTGCTGGAACCTTGCCTGTGTTTAAAAGATTTAATCACTTACAACAATAATAAGTTCAAGCTTCCTTTCCACTGAAAAGTTCAGGTGGTTAAACTTAGACACTATGTACAGTTCATATTTTTTAAACTTCTCTTTTGATATTATGTCAAGAACTCGCAGGCCACTTAAGTTTTTAGGAGTTTTATTTAAAAAAGAAATATGGCTTCTAAACGCATGAATGGATGGCGAAAAAAAATATCCACACAAAACCCAAACAGTAAACAAAGCGAATTCGAGAATAAAGATCGAAATGTATGGGGATGGGGAGGGGAGTTGGGAGGAATATGATTGATTTCTATCGAATATTTTTACTGGCATAGACGCCCTGATCGTCGATATCATAGCTCGCAATTAAGGCTAAGTGGAGAAAAGAGGTGAGGGGTAAAGAAAAGATAAAAGCGAGAGAGAGAGAGAGAGAGAGAGAGAGAGAGAGAGAGAGAGAGAGAGAGAGAGAGAGAGAGAGAGAGAGAGAGAGTGGAATGACAGGAGGTTTTATAATCCTGAGAAATAAGTTTTAAAATTTGCAAAATTTTTATTTCGCGGTGCAGAAACTTTTCCAACAAGAAAAAAAAGAAATAAGAAATGTGATACAATGTATTTCTCGATAAAATCAAAGTAGTTGACCGCCAAATTAATATTTCTATGCCGATTTTCCACATTCAAAATCTTTTTGCGTTTCAAAAATTGAAAAAAAAACCCACCCTGAAACAGTTTCAAATGAAGCATGGGCTGGTTGGTATTGACACAAAAAATAAAGCCATACAGGTGTATTTAAATTAATGAGGAATATAATAATCCTCCTCCTAACTGTGATAAACTAACGGAAACTATAGAATAAGTTGCTTTAACAACTAGTAACTATTCATCGATTAGAAGTTTATGGCTCGAAAAGAACAGCAAGATAGTTTGGACTATTTTAAATACGGCTCTAAAATTGAGAGGAGACCCTATAGCACAATAGAATGGGTATGAATATGGTTGGAATGAGTAGTGAAACGCAGAGGAGAAGACTAAGGCGGGGGTAGTGCGCATAGAGCACCGGAAAAAGAAATTCAGAAAGAGGAGGTCAGGTTAAATAAATGAAATGCTGACGCCTTAAATGAGGTTCTCACAAAAGCTGAAAATTCGAGATTTACATGCCGCGCACTCAAGGGTTGGGTGGTGAGTTTTTGTCTCTTTCTGTAAGGTTGCCTCTAACAGTATTTGATAAAGTAATCCGTCGGTCAGTATGCTTCTATACACACACACTCTTTCTCTCTCTGTGTCCCTCTGTGTCTCTCTCTAAATATTCAAGTTTTTATGCATCATAGCAGTTGAACCTTTTTTACTCGCGTGGGAATAGAATAGCGTCGCTCATAAAAAAATCGTCAATGCTTGCTATAGCCCTCATTGAATTATATCAAAACGATACTTTCCACGAAGACAATAACTTTATTATTTATTATTAAGATTACTTGACAAAAACGATATATGCAATAAAATTAGATGCCACAATTTAAAGTCTAAAAAGCTGTTATGAGCGAAATTTATATGAGACCCAATTTTTTTTACCAGAAAATTCAAATCGCTCAAGACTTAATCCGACAACATTACATATGTAGTGGGCAAAACACTTTGCACTACTCACTTCCACTTACTGCTGAACCTGTTAGGATTTCGGCCTGACTCCCCTTCCAGATCATCATTCCCGTTTCCATTAAAGTTTCCACATAAACCTAGGAAGGGATTGATAGCAATGATAAATTATAAATCGACAGGAAACTATTCAAATGCTGCAGCACAATGATTTTTTAAATCGTTGACTTACATAAAGTCTTATATATTTGACATTATTCCGTATGAGCTTGGCTGCAGAAAGCAATACAATTGTGAAGTATAAATATTGCATTTAGAGTCACGGAAGCGCAGGAAAAGTCGATTTCGCTTTGTGAAGTCTATCTCACGGGTTGCGATGATCTTCCTTGCCAGAACAACAAGGAAACAAATACGTTTCATAATTTTGGCAGATATCTTAAGTTATTCGTCTCTCTCTCTCTCTCTCTCTCTCTCTCTCTCTCTCTCTCTCTCCCACTCTCTCTCTCTTCCTCTCTCTGTCTCTCTCTTCCTCTTTCTCTCTGTCTCACTCTTCCTCTCTGTCTGTCTATCTGTCTGTCTGTCTGTCTCTCTCTTCCTCTCTCTGTCTCTCCCACTCTCTGTCTCTCTCTTCCTCTTTCTCTCTGTCTCTCTCTTCCTCTCTGTCTGTCTGTCTGTCTCTCTCTCTCTCTCTCTCTCTCTCTCTCTCTCTCTCTCTCTCTCTCTCTCACTCTCAGTCTTTCTTTCTGTATAACTCTCTCATCTTATTCATTATCATTTTTCATCTGTAAGCATAATTATATGCATGACTTAATGCACTTTTATTCCCCACAGAAACATAGAACTTTTGTGAAATATTCATACCTTGAACATCATTGAAGTCTGATGATGATCCATGAATATGAATATTCATGAGAGGTCTTTTACTTCCCGTGATGACAACTTTAGTTCCAGTTGGGAGTGTGACCTGAATACATTGATTTTTAAAGTCATCAGCAGATTTAGGAAGTTGTCAGATGGAAGAAAAACATTCTTTGAGTTTCAAAGGTTTACACCTTTATGATAGCTTTGCATACTGCAACTTAATACTCATACAAATTATCAAAATAAGTATTTTAGACTTGTGCATCCCGAGCGGAAGGTAGGAGATAACTAATTTTTATCTGAACCTTTGTTTCCTCTACGCTTTATGTTGGCATTGTTAAGCCGGAATCATGTACTAATGAGGTGTGCTCATTGAGGTATTGCATATATCGCCTTTTGCCCCATCCACAAAATCAATTGCTTAGCATTATTCACTCACTTTCGTAAATACAATACTTTTGTTATTTACGACTGCATTTCGCATTTTATATTTTATTACAGTCAATTTAGATTTATGAGATGCTAAAACATGGCTTTATCAAAGACAGAAAATAAATCACACATCTTAATTACGTGTTCTACCCTTGAACCTTTATGAATGTTTATCTGTTATTGCCTGAAAACCATTCAATTAAAATATAAATGATTCAATACTCCAATATTCAGAGTACGTTGTTGAGTAGGTGAAATGTTTATATAAAATGGGAGAGCACAGTCTAAAACACTTTCATAGCCTTTCTCTTGAACTCACCTCATATTTCTGGCCGCATCCTAACCGCTTGATGATGGTCCCCGGGGTGAACTGGCCGTTCTTGTAGATCTGGATGGAAACTCTGCTATGAGTGTGGCGACCTCGACCTTGGTTGACTCGGTTGTTGCAAGTGCTGCAGTTTTATAGGATCGAAGTGAAGTGGCAAAAAAAAGGGAAAATATTTATGCTTGCATGTACTACTTCTACTGTTTTGATTTTTTAGGAGAACGCGTTTACCTTCGAACAAGTTTAAGAGAAAATATTTACTCTTTATGAAACAATAATAAGCATTGAATACGGATGGCAGGAAGCAAAGATCATAAATAATCCGCATGGATTCTAAATGTTTCTAATAGAAGGTTGACGTTTTCACAATGGTTAAATACAAATTCAGGATGTGATAATATCATTACCTCTTCGATATTGGAAATTCAAGAGGGTATGAAAAAATAATGCAAAAAAGATTCGTGACCAGATAGACGTATATTTACCACAACTTTTTTTTCCTTATTTTTTCCTTTATGATTTATGAATCATTTTGATTTAAGTCTTCCTTCCAACAGATAAACCCATATTTTAATATCAAATGCGGATTTTTTAAAATGTTGGTTCTACACGTGAATTCACATTAAGTCTAAGTAGCAGTCCAAAATAAAGATCAAAATATTGCAGTTGTAACTTAGAGCTAAATAAGTAAGAAGCAAAAATGAGCAATAAAATATTTTAATTACAGTTTCAAAGTAAATTCAAGTAAGGGACCATCATGAGCGTAAAGTTTTCCAAATTAATTTTCAGAATACTTCTGAAATTTGGGCCCGAGATCGAGTAATACGAAAAACGTGTTTAAAAACCTACAACTGCATGTTTAATACTTACTCAAATTTAATAACATCATCACCAGATCTGACAGCTGCAGCACAGTTACAAGTGGGTCCCCTTCTTCCATTACAATGCTTGTAAAGGGCTCGAATCTATAAACAATACACATTTCATACACCAGTATGAATCATCTTTGTCATTCATGTTTCTCATTTGTATTTTTTGGCCTACTCGAATCTAGCAGTTTTTAAAAGGTAGTCAGCTCGTACTAAAAGGGAACGTTGTTACATTTTTATTCCATTTTCAAATACAGTAATGAAATGATGTATAATGTGCAGTTATTCCAAACCCCAAAAGGAGATATCTGCATCCTGACCACATTACTTGTGCATTCCGAACCTCGAAGAATCTAAAGTTTTCTAGTATCCTTTACTTGTTCAGAAGTCTGAAAAACATTTTTCATAATGCTTGAAAACTGGGAGTGCAGCTTTAACTTTCAAATGAGACTCTAAAACAATTCTTCTTATAATATAAATATTTCATTTTCAAGACTGTGAAAGCTTAAAAAATAGACATAAAGGAGCTAACTCACCTCATACGGTAAAGATTTGTGTTCATACAGAGTAAATTCCCCTGGGATGAAATTATTATATCGCCTGAAACAAGAAAGTTTTGTTTTAAAACTTTGGCAATGGATAACATATAAGTTCAGCCTTCTTATTCTCATGGATGCTTGGTAGTTCCTTAAAGAAATAATAAACGGCAGAAAAAAGAATGTGCCGTAAAATTAGACAATCATTCTTACACTTAAACCCTTATTTGTTTAATCGAAATGCACACTATTCTTCCTGTTAATGTTGGTTTATATTGACATTGATTGGCTTTAATTTGAATTCCAAATAAAATAATCCTACTTTTTATCAAAAGTCGTGATGTGTGGGTCATTCACAGAGCCACAGGTGGCTTTCTTGTCGCGGTCAACAGCCTTGAAGGACAACTGGCCACACTGAACAGTTTGGACGTTCATGGTTACCTAATAGCCATTAAGAGAGAACACCAAGACGTGTTTTGCTTTAATATTTAAAATCTTCATTGAAACAGTAAATACAAAATCTGAGTACTTATCATTCTTTTTTTTTACTATTGCTGCTAAAAGAGATTATTTAATTCTTGACCCTAATATTCTCGCTAACATATGCTTGAAGAAATATTTCTAAATCAAACAAAAAAAAATTTCTTAAAGTTGTATCAAATAAGCTAGATTCAGTGCTTTGTTTGCATAAAAGCCTCTTTAAAAAGCTTATGTAAAAAACTAAAGTGCTTTTGATTAAAAAAAAATAATAATGGGTGTTGGAAACAATGCATATTTTGAACAGCGTAAAAAGCCGTAGTTGAATCGTATTCTAAATTATCATTACTTCCAATTCTTTCTTAGTTTCGGGAAAAAGGGATTTTTCAAGCACAAAACCTAACCCTCTCGGTAATAGGAGAAAATGCCCATCAAAATACGAATTAATCGAGTGCTATGTGCCATCACCGCCAGACCATGCATGTTTTGGACTAAAAAACGTTGAACTGATAATTTTCATTTACCTGTCCAACAATCCTCACAGAGATGTCAATCTTGCGGGTCTTGTCCCTGTCCACGACACCGTCGATAGTCGCCTTCACAGGAATCGACACGCCCCCTTTCCAGTTATTATCGTTGATCTTGACCCCACACGTCTTATCCCTACCGGTCCCTATGATGGAGACGCCGAGGACAAACTGTGGAATCACCTCTCGTCTAGAACACCTGGAAGTCAGAATTTTCGTTGGAAAACAGTCTAAGAAGATTATGATACAACTTATTAAATTATGTTAAAATTGTGGGCCAAAATGTCTTCAAATATATTGTGAGCGATTTTTTAAGGTCATTTTAAAACGTCACTGCATTTTATGAAAACCTTGCCCAATTCTTAATTTTTTATTTTCTTATGATTAATAGATTCGTATTTGAAGATACCTCTGCCCGTTGCATGCAATGAATTAATTTTACTCAATTTAAATGAAGAGATAAATCATACTTTTTTACAAGAAGTTTACTAGCAGTACTTAAGGTTTTAATAGTTATAGGATATTTGAAAAAATAATCTCCTTGTACATTGGAGAAGAAAAACACACAAAGCATTTCCTTTCATTATTTGTTTTTAATTATTATGTTGACAAGTACGGAATAATGGTCTTCAAATTCTTTGGCTGTATCTAGGTCTATGTTTAAAGATTATTCCTTAGATTTCTTGCAAACGTAAAAATGAAAACAGTTTCTACTTAATATTTAGAATGTTTTAAAGTGACACCTTCTTCTGCCAAACAATGATAATTTTAGAAACTTCCTAAAATTGTTTACGTGATCTCTCCTCTCTCCTGCTTTATCTGCGTGATGACTTCCATCGAGCACTTCCCGGCATCCCCCTGTTTGCAGAAAAATGCTGGTGGGACGGTTGTCTTGACCTCTAGGACATGAGCTTTGAGACCTTCCACCACCGTGACGACCCTGTTTGGTCTGATTGGTGGACACTAGCAATCACGGAGAAGGAGCAAAGTTCAAACTTATTTATATCGAAATGCCCATTTTTGCTTTAAAAATATCGCAATTAAATGTAATAATGATATTTAAAAGTATTCTTTGATTATTCAAAGTAGCGTATTAAATGTTCTGGAGATTGAATATTTATAATCATCTTGAGATGGGTAACCATGTTGGAAAGTAGAAAATTGACGGCCAGGGAACCTTAAATTCGATTAATTGACATAATAACCCATTCGAATACTCAAATCTCTCAGATACACCCGCAATAAACAATATCATTTAAAACTTTTGTTCTCTGTTAATTTATCTTACATGTTGCTCAATACCTCCGCCTCTTTGGATGAAAAAAAGTGCATGAAATTAAAATGTTTTAAGTTAACATACTTGTATGGAAGGGGACAAAACGTTTGAAGATTTTTCCCAGCACCATTTAGTACCGGGTACATTGTGACGCGCCTGGGCTTTGCAAGATATCTGTCAAAGGAAAAAAAAATGAACGAAAGAACATTTTTAAGATATCTCTGTGAAAAAGCAAGTGAGTAAATTATTCTTAGAAGTAATTGGCTATGGTCAACAGAATAGAAGGAGGACACTTGGACAGGATTATTGAAATCTAAAAATCACAAGGGTGTGAGAGAGAGAGATAGATAGATGAACACAGAGAGAAAAAGATATTTAGAGGCACAGGGCCTTACAAAGGTAAAAAGAGAGACAGTTAGACAGAGAAGGAAAGAGATAGAAGGAGTAATGTGAGGTTTATGTTCTAGGTTAATACGAATTGAAACAGGTTATTGTTTCGCTCTTAAAATTCAATGACAAGGTTTCAAACTAGAACCACTTTAGAAATAAAGTTCTTAAACAGAAGTCCGGAAGATTAAAACAGAAAACACAACGATGTCTTTAAAAAAAATCATAAAGAAAGGGATGCACTGAACTTTGTAAAAAAAAAAAAAAGAAAGAAAAAATGCGCAAAATCACACCACAAAAAAAGTACACTAGGTAGGCTTTCAAATTTATAAAGTTGTTTTCTGCATTTTGAGATGAGAATGACAGTTTTTTTACCAAAATAACCAAACAGTTTGGGAGCATATCGAACGATGAGACAGAAACTGTTAGGATGATAGATAGAATGTCCAAGAGGTGGTGAAAAAAAAGTCACACAAAAAAAGGAAATTTTGGAAAGAAGCGTCAGTAAAAATGATTCAAAAAAGGCAAAGAGAAGAAGAGTAAGAAAAATGAGCAACTCAACAGCCCGAATGGAGAAACTGTTAGCATTAAGAGGATGGCGTGCAACTGCATTGTGCGTGATATGTATTGATTTTGTTTATGTTTTTACAATGACTTACTTTCTTGTTTATTAGATTTATCCCCATTGCTGATGCGGCTAAAGTGGTTCCCACATCTGGAGACTTGATTATTTTAGTCCAGGTCTGTCTAACACCCTGGATGCGGAAGGTGAACTTGATCTCCATGTCCAGATTTATGTCGATTGGGTCAGAGATGAAGCAGACTAGTTGGCCTTCGCCATTAATGTCAGCCTGAGGCTCAAGCTGCACTAACTTGGGCTCTTGCGGACAAGGAGGAAGTGTGGTTGTTGCTGTTGTAGTTGTTGTCGTTGTAGTGGGTGTGGTTGTTGTTGTTGTTGTAGTAGATGTTATAGTTGTGGGTGTTGTTGTTTTTGTTGTTGTAGTGGGCTTCTTTGTTGTTGTTGTTGTTGTTGTTGTTGTTGTAGGTTTCGTAGTTATAGTAGATGCAGTGGATGTAGTAAGTGTAGGTGTTGTAGTTGGTGATGGCTTTGTTGGTTTAGTTGTGGTTGGTAGTTCCGTTGTTGGCTTAGTGATTTTAGATGTTGTTGGTGCCGCCGTAGGCGCCTCTGTGGTGACTTGAGAAGCTGTAGTAGTGATGGGCTCTGCCGTCGTTGGTTTTGTATGTTTGGGTGTTGTATTCACTGCTGTAGTTGTTTCACGTGTCGCACCTGAAGTTGATAGCAACTCAGTTGTTGGTGTTGCGAAACACAAATCTGTAAAAATAATTAAAGATTGAAAATGATATTTTGTACTATTTGTTATGTCAAATGAGCCTCTTTTATCCTTACTCTTTCTTTTAAGCTCTTTCAGCCCCCCCCCCTCCCCCAACTGTTCTTTTCCCTCCTACCCCTTCTTCTTCTTCTTCTTCTTCTTCTTCTTCTTCTTCTTCTTCTTCTTCTTCTTCTTCTTCTTCTTCTTCTTCTTCTTCTTCTTCTTCTTCTTCTTCTTCTTCTTCTTCTTCTTCTTCTTCTTCTTCTTCTTCTTCTTCTTCTTCTTCTTCTTCTTCTTCTTCTTCTTCTTCTTCTTCTTCTTCTTCTTTTTTCACTCCTTTTGACATTTCTTTGGTCTCTTTTTCACCATACAGTTTTACATGGAGTCAGGCGTTGCATTGCAACTCCTCTTGCATTATTGTCTACAGAGGCCAATCAAAAGCATACCTGGATAATTTTTGTAGAGGAAAATAGCACACAGTGTTTTGTGCATTTGAAGAAAAAGACATGACTTACCAGCAGAATAACACCCGGCAGGGTAAATGCCTTTCATTACAGTAGATGGATTAATTGGCATTTTTTGTGTCGTAGTTTCTTCTTCCACTATTGTAGTTGTCATCGGTTGGGTAGTCGTTTCTGAGAAATATATCGGCGTGAGCAGTAATAGATAATGTCAACCCGTCATTACACATTATAGATTATATATTATTATAACCACGCGTTTTCATTTTAACTATATAATTCAAATATTTCGATATTTAGCAAACAGCTCTACAGCTTTCCCTGGGTTGCGGTCAAGATATAGAAACTGCATGTTTAAAAAAAGAGAATCACCTTGACCCTTAATAATGTTGAACTCGATTAGTTTGTCGATATGAACAAGCCAGATATGCACTTTGTTGACAATACATGTGGTCTGGCCTCCTCCTATAGTCAGGCTGTCCGTCACAGAGACTGTGGGGTTACGATGGTCGACAGGCGTAAAGGAAACTCCTACCAGTATCTGAAGAAATGATATACAAAATTCTTATCATACCTTTTATGTTTTCTTTTCTTCAATTAAAAGTTAATTTTAAATTAGTGTAGAAAAAATTGCAATATATTTCTTCGACACTGATTGATTAAAGTTATGAACTAACAAGATTATGCAATTGAATATTTAATTTTTTTATTAATGAAAATAAGCCACTTTCAAGGAGGACAAAAAGGGCTTTATCATGTCCAACTTTAAATTCTGACAGCTTACCTCGTTAACAAAGACCTTAAGAGATGTCAGCTGGCTCCAGGAGACTTGAACCTTGCAGAAGTCGTTGGTCATTACGATCGTTTTGGATAAAGACACATACCAGGACTGTAACTTTGTACTCACAATAACGTGGACCTGCCCAAAGCTTATATAGATAGAGAACAAAGAAAAGTTAGTTAATTAGATTAATATTTGGTAAGCTCACAAAAAAAAAAAAAACTTTAAGCAATAATGGATCTGAGTGGTATTAAAATTTTATGATGCAAAAGATTGACACTTCGAATGTAAATTTAAATATCAATGGACCTTTAATTTATCTTAGTGACTCAATAGAACGTCGCAAAAAATTCCTATTCTTTCCAAGTCATGTATTAATTTTTTTTTTTTTTTAAGTTTTTTTAGTGTGTTACATCAAAGGCATAATAGTTTTCCAAAGTATCCGAAACATACCGATATATGAGGGTGATGCCCGGTTGGTCAGGGACCTCCCCGCCACTGGTGAAGATAATACTGTTCTCCTCCAGAGTCATGTCAGCTTGATCACCACTTCTATGGTCAGTCCATCTTGACAGACAGTTGGATTGGTCAGGCAAGAGTCTTTGATGTTCGGAATCTGTCGGACGTCAAAAGTGTGGAAGAGTTACGTTTTGCTTCAAGTGCACCGATGGAGTGCTCCAATAGGGAGAAAAAGTCATGATGTCACTTGCATTTTGAATTGATTAGTAATTGGTTTGAAACAATAGATAGTTGATCTGATGGTTTGTTTTTGCTGATTTGTTGTTGTTGTTGTTGTTGTTGTCGAGGTTTTTTTTGTTTTGTTTTGTTTTTTGTTTTTTTGCTTTTTTGTTGTTTTTTTGTTTTTTTTGGGGGGTGTTTTGGTTTTTTTTTGGAAAAAGGAGGGGGGGGGGGGGTTACTGCGAGTTGGTACTAGTGTTTTTAAAGGATGTGACGACTTAAAACTGTCTAGCTTAGAACAGGTGTCATATTGTTCTGAGTTAACTCACGAAATTTGTGGAGCTTCAGTGATGACAATGCTTGGCTTCTATTGCTTTCAGATTGTATATAACCACAAAATGTATCAATGTTTTTTTCTTACTTTCTTCTCTACAACTAAAACTGAAACTTAGCAATTATCCTAATAACTGCACCCGATTAGTAAATACTCACAAAGCAAGCCCACGTCCCACTTTTTTATTTCTTTTTGCTCGAATTTCTATTCTTACTCGAATAAATTTGTCATTAGAGTCCAAGATAACTCCGCTCTTGTCCACAGATGGACTCCCAAGGATCACCATCTCCCACTCATGAGAAACGATAACTCTCTGTTTCACGTTGACCAAAGTCCACACAAAGTCTTTGACCAAACCTGGTGTTGTGGTCTTTACTGTTGTCGTCGGAGTCGTTGACAGTGCTGTAAGGAATAAACATTTTGATTGCTTTATAGTGGATAAGGAAAAAAGTGTTTTAGGGTATAAACACGCAGAATTTTTCATATTATTTTTTATCTTCTCTGTTTAAATGCAACTTTCTAAATTATCGATGCTCTAGTTCATTATCACTTAAGATTGTTTATGCATCTTCTGAGATGCAAACTTGAATGGGTCATTACGATGCTTTTTAGAGAAACTAATAATTAAAAAAATGAAAAAAAAATGTTTGATAGATTCAATCGTATGTAAGGAGATTAAAAATGAAATATTTTAAGACTCTTGAAATATTAAATCTAGACTTTTTGTCAAATAGAAGTTTATATATCTATTAAATCATGACGCTTTTGTTTCTTTTTATTTCTATGGTATTTCATCTCAAACATAAGGATAAAAATTAAAAAGATTCATCTAGCTGTGTACAATGTACGATAAAAATGAAAAGAATGTTAGTGGTTAATCCAATCGGCACACAGGATTATTGCGTGAAACACAGAGCAACCTGGTATTAATCCTTGCAGCTGAAGAGCATCTCTTGTGGACATCCAAATTAAGAGCTCTGATAGCGCGATAGTGCTGTCTTGTTGACCGTTTCTCTCGCGGCCAAGAAATAGAGGTCTTGACTGGTAATAATTGACCCTTCGCAAAGAGACACGTTTAGTCTCACTGATGAGGAAACCATCCACGTATAAAGAAAGAGTTCCAGTTGGATGCCATGACACTTGGATCCGATACAGGGTATCAAGCTTGAGATCATACGGACCCTCGATGATCCATTTGCCTTTATTAGCTTGGAGAGTCACATGGAGCTTGCCAGAGTCATAGAAGAGTTCCATTCCCATGTCCGTTGTTGGATCTTCAATGCTATCTATTAAATATGTTATCTTATTGGAAGCGGCTCGAATTTTCGAGTCCATGACATCTTGGGTAGCATTGTTTTGCATTGCAGACCTTCTTTTTCTTATATTGTCATCAGATGCATCTTGTTTACTTTCTTCAGATATTAGCTCAGAGTTTGTTTGCGACTGCACCAAATTGGGTTCTG
This sequence comes from Elysia crispata, assembly GCA_033675545.1. Lineage (NCBI taxonomy): Eukaryota > Metazoa > Mollusca > Gastropoda > Plakobranchidae > Elysia > Elysia crispata. Next base: position 387,440 of record JAWDGP010001093.1, on the reverse strand, counting down.
AGATTGCCACATATCCGATCTGTGTATCGTCACGCATGACCTCAATAGAGGCCGGAGCTTGTTTTAGATTTACATCCACCTGTAGGGTGAAGCCGGTCATACAATTGAGTAAGTTGGAGATACATGGTATGCACTCCAACTCTGCAGCATCATCGGTGCCGTCAAAAGTAATAGTTCTACCCAATGTGCCAGCGACTGAATTTAGTTGTGGGTCTCCAATTGCCCGCAACACGCCATCAGGAGTGACCACAAGATCATCAGGTTTTGATAGTCTCAGGAAGGTCAAGTTGTAGAAAAGCTTGGCTTGAGGGTCAAGGTCTTGTACGCTACAATCACCAGGGGTTGGAAGAGTTGTTGTGGCTGGGAGAAAAATAAGCGCAAGTGGTATATGTGCGAGCGTTACTACTACATGGCAACTCAATTCTTGCAACAGTTTTAAAATGCGAGGGTGTTTTAATACTGCATTATATCCTATCAAATATTAAAAGAAAATCTGCAAGATTGTGTCTCTTTATAAGGTTTACCTTTGTCAAATGCAGGGGTAACGAGCACGGTAAAGGTACCTACTTGAAGCGTTGCATTTTTTAAGCACATAGATAAGGATGGGATTAAACACTCGACATACAAACAGAAAACTACTGTAACGTGATCAATATCATATATAAAATTCTTTGTCCTATTAGGAATTCTGCGAATGGTATAGACTGCCGACTATTCACACGAAGCAAAGAAATTGCGCGTTGAAATTGTCGGTAAATTTGGAGAGCTTCAGGTTTAGCTGTTTTTGTTTTACATTTCATAGTTACTGCATGGTTGTTAAAATGTAATATGCCAGTTAGTAGCACAATTAAAGTGAGACAAATCTAATTGCCCAAGCAACTTGGTGAGGATCCAGATTAAACATATGTAGATCTAGATCTAATTCTATTTGATACAGTAATCAAAATGTTTTTATCAAATGAGCCCTATACAATGATAAGAAAAAGTTGGGCACAGATTTAGCCTTCAATCGAGCAGAGAATCTACATTCTACATCTAAATCCCCTTCACATTAATAAAAGTCATATGAGCAATGATTCAGAGAGGTACATTAAGATAAATTTGTTGTTTAAAAGTCTAGCCATTATCCCTATTGACATTTTGATTGAAATTTCTTTTAGAACGTAGACAATAAAAATGGTGGATTCATTTTCGTAAATGGGACAAGAAGGTATTATATCTCATCGTATAATTATGCTAAGTATTATTTCTGTACATTCAAAACAGTTCGCAACTAAAAAATAAACAGCAGTTATTTTTTTACAACCTGGCAAGAGTAATGTGTAAATACTGTTACAGGTATATTACTACTCTAGCATTAGCTACTGAAGGCTCACTAAAAAGGGGTTGTTACTTTGACATTCTTAATAATTAGGTGATCTCAAAATCATCTTACGGCCTTGGGTAGTTGTAGTCGTTGTTGTCGTGGGAGTAGGAGAAGTAGTTGCTGTTGTGGTTGTTGTGGGGATGCTAGTAGTATTTTCTGTCGTTGTCGTAGGAATAGTAGTAGTAACAGTTGTTGCTACTGTTGTAGTTAGATCCTCTGGCGTTGTTGTCATAGTTTCTGTTGTGGTTATCTCGGTTGTTGTAGTAGTCAGTTGTTCATTTGTAGTTAGTGGCTGAGAGGTTGTTAGGTTATAGTTGTCTAACTTGGGCAGTTGAAGCTCTACAAAAAAAAAGAAAAAAAAGAGTATAATACGTATATGAAGTTAGGTGCACTTTTATGCAGTAATAAAATGTTTGTCAAATCTCATTTTTATTGAAGGTACCATAATCAGACTTTACAATTTGAAATGTTTATTATTTCAAAAAGCGATTAACACTTTTGCGAATGGTGGGAACTTTTTTTTAGTAATACAGAAAGATTTTTCCACGGCTCAACTTTAATTTCTTCTTGCTTTCAGCCGTTTATATCTATAATTCTAAAGTAGCTTTAGAAGTCATATCAATAAACTAATAATATTTTTTTTACATTTATGATTCAAACCAAAGCCTCTTTCTTTGAGATATTTATGTTAGCGGACACAGATTGAGATTTTATTAAGCTGTTTGTGAAAGATTTTCTCAAAAAATTTCTATTCCAATTAGATTTTTCAATGCGAAAAATTAAAATCAACATTGAAAAATAAAAGGAAGAGAAGTCTGCCAGTCTCAATTTTCATCGTTAACAGAAAAATGAGGAAAGAGTTGTTGAAATCTACGGCTAAGCACACTTCACGAATGATGAAAGAATGAAGAAACCCTCTTTTCATTGCGAGTTAATATAGATTGGTTTATTAAAATTGAATCTGAAAACAAAACCAAAAAATAAACATGGCATAGTGGAAGACAGTATGAGGATTAAGTATACACTATCAAATAGGAATACAGAGCAGCAAGAATTTGCTTTGTTTTAAAATAATTATCTAATTAAAAGCATCGAAGGTAATATAATATTTTTTATAAATTACTAATTAATTATCCTTGGTTTCAAATGCACTTTTTATCGCTTTCACCAAGCTAGAGTTCAACCATCAAAATGAAATCATCAAAATCCTCAATTGGAAGAAAGGCATAATCCTTTTAGACTTTCTTTCCCAACTTACAAGTTCAACATTAATCTTGTGAGGGTAATTTTAAGTTTTACAATAACATCTTATTATACGAGTGTGTTCCATTATCATATCATATATAATTAACAAACTTTTTGACATTGAGTTTCATGTCCTGAGTAACAACTTCATGTTTCTTGGAAGCAATCCAAACTACCCAAATTCAAAATATCAAGAGAAGTTAATAATGCATCTTTGACTGCTTTCTAAGGTATGGAGATATTACGTTGTCGCGTGATTCTAGTATAGACTCGAGTCCGCAGATCTATCTCAAAAACCCTCATGCTGGTAGTGACCAGGTCGCCTGGAGATTTGCCCAAGAGAAGGTTATAGGTCACGTTCATCTGGACAGTGATGGCAGAGACGGTCAGTTTTCCTTTGCATAGAAGATACATAAGCAATGATTATTATATTATGAGGAATAGTTGATATGATAATATTATACGATTTCAGGTATTGGAGGAGTGGGCTAAGATTCAGTCTACTAACAGAAATTATGACATTAAATCTAGTCACAAACAAATAAGACGTCTATGATCTCACAACTTTAAAAAAAAACCTGTGATTTTTTATTTCCAAAGAATATTCAAAGAGTAAGATATAATGGTCGATCAATTTTGTTACAGCAAAAGGAGGCACATAAAAACCCAAATACAGTTTTAAGTAAAAATGAAACATGTAGTACTTCTTCAAATCGTAAAGAAAGAAAACTATTTGGAACTCCGATCAGTGCTGGCGAAGCAAAATATAAAATTTCTGAGTCAAAGTCCCTAGAACTCAGGAATATAAAAGACATATTTTTAAAGAATAAAATATACTCATAGTTTTTCTTTAAAATCTTCAAAGTTTTTTTTACTATGTTTCGAAATTCATAATCAACCTTATTTACTCGAAGTAAACGAGAATCCTCCCTTTTCTCACCTTGAAGCAATACATTGTTTAAATGAACATCCAAGCTTCCCTTGGCCTTCCAGCTAATATCCACAGTGAACCAGAATCCGGGATTCAGTGTGCATGGGAAAGTTCCCACAAGGCTGTCAGTCGCCCTTTTGATGTACACGACCAGGGAGTTGTTCACATAGTGCACAGCCACGCCTGCCTTAGCATCTTTGTCAGCTCCGTTCGATATCAGAACCTGGGGAATAATATTGGTTTTGAAAGTCTAACGTATATTTTTGTATTTCTCTGCAAACAAATGGTTTTGCAAGAATCTAAATCTATAGAACTATTAGGGTAAAATGCCTTAACAAGGCGAAAATTATTAAAAAAAAAAAAATTACAACTTTTGTACAATGATCTTCTCTCATGTTGTAGCTATAAGTCTTTATAAGTTGATTTTCCGAAGTGTTTTGTTACTAAACATGTAAGACTCCTTAAGTTGTACTAAATCTGCTCAACAATAAAACCATTTTCAGGAGTTAAAGCATTTAATTGCGTCCTAACAATTTACCTGTGGTCTGGTTGTAGTTGACGTCAGAGTGAAGACAAGGCGGAAGTTAAAGCCGGTACTGCAAGATGTGACGTCGTCAAGACAAGGAGCTCCCGTTTTGCCGATGTCGACATAGGAACCCGGTTTATCCATAACCAAGATTTGACCTAGTGAAAATAGATCCACTATAAGTTAGATTTTTGAAACAATTGTACAATGCCAATAAGACTGAAACAAATTAAGCTAACAAGTGAAAAGAAGAAATCAATCGGTTAATTTGAAACAAGTGTTAAGACGATTCTTAATACTGCACAAAAGTTTATCAGGCTAGCTTTTATGTTAAGAATTTATCATCCTTAAAGCTTACCCTGGTTTGTCTATCGGATGAAATTTGAGGACTATAATAATAAACCTAACGATTTTTACCTGCAGGAACATACTGTAAAGTGACAGATCCGTGAATGGTCATGTTAGTGTAGGTGGTCACCAGCGTGGTTCCTGTGATCTGTTTGAAAGTGACTTTTGTCTGAACTGTGGCCGGGGTGGTGCCGGGCGACGTGGTATCAGGTGAAGTGGTGCCGGACGATGTGGTGGTAGCAGTAGTTGACGTCGCTTTCGTTGTGGTAGCCGGCGGGTTAGGAGGATTCTTCACAGCCAGGGCTGTGTGGAAACAGAATGAATATAATAAGTAATCTCGAAAGAGATGAGTTCGACTTGACGGTAGATACATTACCGAAAGAATAGATGTAAAAGACGATAGTATTGCAAGCTCATATTAAAGGAGCTTATCTGTTTCGATTTCAGCCCAGGTCAACAGCTATGGATAGTTTGAGATCACCCATGATCTGGTTTGTTTTGCCTTATACGTGTCTAAAAATATCCATGACGTGACTCGAAAGATCATGTGAAGACGAGGGCTTTTGATCACTTTATGGAAAACATACAGATAAAGAAGTCTCATTCCTTTATTCACGTATGTTAAAGCCTTTGATTTGTTGGTGAGTTTATCGTGTCTATGATCCACGATTTATTGTATTCAACGAAACTTTAATTTATTGCACAGAAACTAAGAGTATGCTTTTGGCTCTATGAAACACTCATTCTAGGTTGATTCCAGAGCATAGTGTTAAAAATAAATAGATGATAAAATATTGCGGGGAATTTTTAGTTTAATACCAAAATATCTCTTCGAATCTGGTCACTGTGAATGTTATAAAGTTAAACTAAATAAAACAAAACAAGGAGAGTGAAATCAAGTCAAATCATCTTCAACTACATAGTCCTGGGTTTAATCTTCAAAGACATAGTTTCCTTTCATTTGAGAACTGTTGAGAATTAGAAACCTAGAGGGGTACTATCTTACTTTTATTGCAGCCTTCTTTGACCAGTTGTGTTCGGGTTTTCTCCCAAAATCTGAAAAGCAGCACATTCATTTTCGTGGTTCCATTCTTCCCTGGTGATTTCCCCAAATGTATCGGGTAGGTTAAATTGGTCGGTGGAGTTGGTGACGAGAACAGCTTCCTTCCAACGATTTCAGTGCCGTCAATAAACACCGCAATTGAGCCGTCACTTGCGTCCCAAGAGGCATCCATGGTATACCTTTAGAAGTATTAAAAAACTGCATGTAGATATCAGTAGTGTATTATTGCGGCGTGCAATTATTGTAGTTTGGGGTTGCTCTTTGAGTTACAAAACTCAATCAATAACCCTTGGGCTTAAAAAAATGCTTAGAGTTTGTAAACCGAAATTTTTCTACTGATTTATTTTTTTTTCGCTGAAAAATTCCACTTGTTGCAAATTAAAACAATTTTAAAAGGCTTGATACTTATACCTATAAATAAAATAAAATACTAGACTTTTAATAAACCACTGGAAAACAGACAAAATACTTTTCAAAAATTGTAATTTACCAAGATATATATTAAGATATAATGCTTTTTATAACTTTAAAGACAACATCATTTTCATTGGCATCAAAAACTACAAAACTAATGTACTTTTACAGATAAAGAACCAGAAGACACTTAAAAAATATCAATATAGACGGAAAAAAAAGAGGAGATGATGATGATTTAGTAAAATCAAAAACAGGATTTAAAAAAAAAATTAAAATTAGCCCTGAACAAAATGTAAACAATTAGGGACAGTCGTTCACATGCTCATCTATCTAGGAATATTTAGGAGACCATGTACCATAAAACATCTGTTACCAAGAGATAGAGAGGGCGAGAGATTGAGATAGCTATGTAAGGAGAGAAATATAAATTAAATCCTTCTACCATCTTACCATACATTCTCTGTGAGAGGGTAGTCAAAGATTTTCCGGTCTGTCAATCTCCCTCTCTTCACCCAGAACCGCAGCTGCCCGTGTTGGTAGTACAGAGACACGCCCGTGCTTTCGAGCAGCTCTCCACCGGAAGTAATGATGTAGTTTTGTGTAAGCGAGATCTCGCGGATCATGAACGTGATCCGGAAGTTAAAACTGCCAGTGCAGGTAGTGACATCATCCAGACATGAAACCCCGGTGAGCCCTATGTCGACGTAGCCGTTTTGATCGAGAACGAGCACCATCTGACCTTGCTGGAAAAGTGTACGCTCCACGCTCACGTTGCCATGGATCTTCAAGGTTCCTAGAGATGTCACCAAGTCTTGACCCCTCAAGACCTCTTCGAACTTTACTTCTGTCATGTTGTTCTTGCAGCGATCGGCTGGGTTCTTTATTTTCAAATCTTAAAAGTTAAAAAGAAATCGATAAATACATTTCTTTTCAACTATGGCGATATATAAGGTTCATTTTTTCTAAGATAGACATTTTTCATTTCAATTTACTTGAACATGATCCAAAACATGTTTATTTATATTCATGAAATAGATATAAACCTCATTAGATAATAATTATGTATCTGTGCTTCTTGATTTTGAAATAATTCATTCTTGTTCTATTTATGGACGCGTTATCACATGGTGATGTTCGATTATGAATCCAGTCACCCATCAGATATTAAATTTAAGTCATCCTTCTCTCCATGCATCTATTTGATTCATAGATATCTATAATTATAATGTTGAGTGTCAAATTAATAGACATTTTTGTACAACATAAATTCCGAATGAAGAGTTATTTTTTTTTTATTTGCACTCACCGTTATCACAACCAAGAACCTTAAGTTCATCTATGGTTTTAGTCCACACACGAAACATCAATATTTCCATTATGGAGGTCATGTTTTTATCGTCTGATGGAGATCTAAAAGACAGAACGTGATGAAATAAACATGAATCTCTTGCTATTGTAACTTTGGTTCGTATGAGTGTTTATTTATATTAAACATCAATGGATAATATGATGTTTTGATGTAGGATTCTGTGTTTGATGTAGATTGCGAAAACGGTTGTTCATATATTTGAATTTAATATGAAATTCAAAACTGAATAAAACAGCCAAAAACAGCCCTTACTATGAAAACAGCAAAAAGATTTTGATGAAGGGCTAACGTAATGTAGTACATGCTTATGACATTTATACATGAAAGCTTTAAGTTGTTCGTTTCAGCTTGTCTGAACTAAAGAGGTTTTCTGTAATAAAGGCGAAAAATCCTGGTTTTGGAAGTCAACATTAATTTATCTTCTCACCTGGCGATGTGAAGAGGGTGTTTCTCCGTGACATTGTCAGCCTTATGGGTGCTGTTAAGTTCGCTTGTCAGGACGACACCATCCAGGGAGAGCTGGATACCTGTCACGTGATTCCAAGAGGCATCCACAGTGTACCACCTATCTAGATCTAAGGTGACGCTGTAGATGGATCTCCACACCTGTTGGGCAGAAATGCAAAGTGTAGTAAAGTGGGGAGAAATGAGCCCTTCAAAGAAGTCTTCATGGGACGTGCAGTCGTTAAAATAAATGTGCATATTTATAACAAGAAGATATTGTGTCGCATTAGATCTACAAGGCTTTGATAAAGTTAGAACCTTAAAAGGAATCTGTGGCTTATGCAACATTTAATTTTTCAATGATGCTGTGAATGCATTAAAAAAATTTCTTGTAGTTTAACAATTTATAAGAAGTCATTTTAAAATGTGCATAAGTTCAAGAAGACTAAACAGTTATTTTATAGACAAAAAAAAACTGCCTTTGCCTTTAAATTGTCTCACTCAACCAAACTCCATCCTTGACCCAGAAGTTAAACTTTCCATGGAAGTAGTACAGAGAAATGCCAGTTGAGTTGAGCAGGTCACCACCACTGGAGAGCAAGAAGTTTGGCTGCACGTGAAAGTCCAGGTACCTAAACACGAGACGGTAAGTCAAGTTGCTGCTACATGCTGTGATATCGTCCACGCAGGGATGACCAGTATTGCTGACCTCCACGTACTCGCCTTGAGTGTCCAGTACCAGTAGGACGTTATGGCCCTCTTTCTCGACTGTCACGTTACCGTAGGATTTGTAGCTGCCAAGAGAGGTTACCACCTCGGTTTGCGAGGCCGTCATGTTCAAAAAGTTAAAATCCAGTTTCGTAGAATGGCATGTGACTTTGGATTTGCTCGATTGCTTTACGGCTGGAATATAAGAAAGTATACTTTTATGGTAAAGAAAGTACGAAAAATCGAAAACTGGACAACTCTTAGTGAATTGGATGAAACGTAAGATTCTTGCTATCACATTAAAAACAATTAAAGTCATTTGTTGCTTTTAACAAAATTATTTTATATTGAGTTAAATGGATTCAAATCTTACTTGTTAGTCCTGCTCTTTGCAGATCGGTGAGATGTAAATGTATAGTCAGGACGCTCATCACCAGTATGGTCGTTGTAGTGGTTGTCCCATTGGTTGATAGAGAACCAGGAATACATCCGAGACAAAGAGCCTGGCCTCCAGGGGGTAGCGCGGTAGGTGCAATCTGCTGTGCTGTGGTGCTGCTCGGAGTAGAGGAAGTTTGACCACCATTCATGTTAGAGGGAGCAGTGCTCTGACTCGCTCTCACGCCAGAAGGAGTGGTAGAAGTCATGCTTGTAACGGGTTGCTGCGTCGGCTGAGCAGAGGAGGACGTTTGGGTGATTGGGGGCTTTTGAACACTGGGCGCTGTTTGAACTCCAGTTGAGCCCCCTAACAGTTGCCCGTCAATCACGAGAGATATGCCAGAGGAGGGACTAAATGTCACGGTGAGGTTATGCCAGGCACCCTGTTGCCAGGTGAAAGTGGCATCTACAGTCCAGGTGAAAGTGCTTGTCACGACCTGGAACGTCAGCTTGTGCTTGATACGATCATATGTCAATGTTAATCCTGGCAGAATGAAAGGTTCGAAAAATTTAAAATACAGTATCATGTCTATATAGTTCTATTATGTGATTTTAAGAGATTTCTGGGATGTCATCTGTTAGTTTAAAATAAGCATAAAGCCATTTTTTTTAAATCGGACACATAATTGGAAAATGTTTTGCTTTTGTTTTATAATCCAAAGATCAACATTTTTTTGACATCGTAAAATGGTGATTGGGATAGATCTGACATTTACAGCAGGAGTGGATCATGGATTTCTGTTAATCGCTCATCGGTTCATGAGTAAAGAGGAGCTAAATCTGTATAGTGAATGAAAATAAAAAAAAAACTATGCTTAATAATCATTTGAGCTCCATCGGCTCCCAAGTGATGCTTGCACAAACATGTCAGAAAAATCCCTTTCTTAAACAGATAAATAAGGAAGGGGTTCTACTGTCCTAGCCCTCAAACTTTCCCGTATTAACAAAGTTTACTTCTGCATTCAGGTCACACCTAATATCATAACTTTTTTTTTTAATTTCATCCCATTACTCTGCTCTCACACATTCGTTTTTCTCTTCCAATCTGCTATTATAGAGAACACAAGATCCTTCTTACCTTGAGAACCTTGTTTCCACCATTATTTGTTGCGATGAAAACTTTATCGTTACTGATGTTGAGCAGGCTCAGCTGCACCGTGAGAGTAAACCCTGACACACACAGCCCGGGACTCTGGACACATGGGTCAGCAGGGAGGGTGACAGATCCTCCGTTGGTCAGCTGTATGGCGGTAGTGCTGTTGCCTGCGTTGACCAAACTGACATTCCCTTTTGCGGTCAGTGTGGTGCTGTTGTCCGTTGTGGTTATAGTGTTGTTCTTTATGGTGAGGAACTGGACAGGTTTGGACACGATCTGAGACTCTGTCAGAGGAAATTACAAATCGAAACAAGTATTTCTAATGGATCACCATAATATTGCCAAAACATCAACTTCAACACGTGAAGTGATTAAACATACCAATCAAAACAAGAATATAAGGTATTATAATTTGCCTTTTTTTTTTTAAATAAAAATCATGAGTGACACGTTTCAGTTATCAAGTATCCTCTTTTACTGACAGTTTAAGTTGTAGTTTGACAGTAATGATAAATTTAACAAGGTCGATTTCTGTTGTGATTTACAATTACCAAAGAATCAGCCCTATGACCAGCTAAAACAGTTCCAATAGCGAACATGAAGCTTGCCTTTTATTTTTCTTTATTTTTTTTTTATTTTTTTTTTACAGAATGGTTGATTTTCTCGTCTTTTCAAATTCATCCTTAGCAGCAGAGAATTTCCTTAATATACGACAGACGACTTAGGTCTTAGGTGGAAAGCTTGTATGTAAGGATACATTGGTGCTACCGCTTTATATTTGTGGTTTTTAGGAATTTTGAATTAAAAACATAGCCTTGAATTGGATATTGTTTTTTAGTAGTTATATCTATTAGAGTGTGTAACAAGTTTTTAAGTATGATTCTTAAAATTTTAATTCCTCGATTTTATTAATTTGTTATGGGCAGAGGTGGAAGAATTTGCGTAATTCTGCAGAAAAAATAAACAAGTAGATGTTCAGACTTTCATCTGATTTAATCAAATTCGGCTACAATGATTGATAAAAATAAATCTATTTAAACCCAAAAAGATATTGGAAAACATTGGCATAGTTATAAATGAATCATCGCAGATTTAGAAGGCTAGCGAAAACCATAAATTAAACTTTAACCAATAATACATTTTAAGACTTAAGAATCTGGTGAAAGATGATACATGAAGGAGAAAATCTCTAGTATAAGGTTACCTACAACCGCTAATGAAATAGGGCTTCGTCCATGTCTCTGTTAAAATAATGTTGGTAGGTTATAAAAATTCATTAAACACAACTGATATGCTTTACATCAAAAACGCGACAACGCGTCAAACCAAAACATTCTCATCAGAAAATATCCCGATTGATTGGCCATACTAAAATCAGATTACCTTTATACACCTTTGCAGTATCTTCTCAAAATAAGAAGTGCCACCAGAACGGCTGTTTTGCATATACAGACCATGTCCACAAACGAAAAAGAGAAAATGGCAATGATAATTAAAAAATGATGACCATTAGAATGCGATGGGAGTGTTTAAACTTTGTCGAAAAAATATTTTAAGTTACCGCATTAAAAAAGAAGGTATAAAAAATTAATAATTTTTTACATTCATATACTTTTTAAGCACTCTTCACTTTTATATTATTGATGTTATGAGTGCTTAAAATTTATTTATAGCCTTTGTCTATGGGTTTTTCACCGCCTATGACTTTTCCAATGAATATAAGATTCAAAGATAATAGTGTAAAGAACTGTTTTGACATTTGTTTCTTCGAAACGCATTAACCTAATGCTTTAAAAGAGCTAAGAAAAGCGACATGTTATCAAAGTACCTCACTACATAACTAACCAAGCTACATAGTCGGCTTAAAGCATGTATAAGAAAATATTCCCCTAATTGACAGTAAAAAGAGTTATGCTTAAAGTAAGCACCTAACAACATAGAAAGCGCATTACTGCGAACAGTTATTGATTCAATTTTTTAGAATCATTTTGAAATTCAGGAACCATTTATTAAGAAAGAATATCGAAGAAATACAGAAATCATTTATTTAAAAAAAATGTTGAAGAAATTCAGGAACCACTTATTAAGAAAGAATATCGAAGAAATACAGGAATCATTTATTTTAAAAAAATATTGAAGAAATTCAGGAACCATTTATAAAGAAAGAATATCGAAGAAATACAGGAATCATTTATTTTAAAAAAAATGTTGAAGAAATTCAGGAACCATTTATGAAGAAAGACTAGTAACACGTTTTCCAAGAAGAAAAAAAAAATATTTGAATGAACGAGATTTCGCACATTGCTTCTTAAGTACCGCAAGGAGCAACATGACTGGTCTTGTGTTTATCTTTTGCGAAATACAAGAAAATATTGAAAAAACAGGTGCACATTAATATTGAACCAGACCTTTCAAAGCACAAATATTTCGAAAAAATAAACTAGCATTGCTGGCTGCAATTCATGAAGCAGTTTTTCGTCAATAATGAAGTCTTTTTTTTTTTGCTGGCTGGAAGCTAGTGTAGTTTGAGTATGACTCTCATACATTTCTATTTCTCGATAAAACATTTATGACTTTTTGGTTTATTTTAATTTTTTTTTCTTTTTAATATTAAAACAAAACAATACAAAAAAAAATAAAGTAAGTATATCTTGCAAATGACTTATACCAGTTTTGTCTTCAAAAGTAAGAAATTCATTTTTCCTCAAGAAATTCATATTAATCATTACAAGTCCACATCATGCGACCTAGAAAATAAAGAAAAGGTTAACGATTCCTAGTCAATAATGTTGCTGTTTGAGCCATAAGAATTTCATTGGCAGCAATCATCTAGCAATACTAGCTCAAGCTCAAGGAATAGACGACAATAATGTAAAATCAGCTAACTCTGTCATGTTCTAATCTATTTAAAGATCCTTTTAAACGCTTTTTAGACTGCTGTGGATTCGCGAGAAAAAAGGCTTATACATGCATTGTCTTGCGGCAATCATAGCTGTCCATTTATTTTTAATATGCAACCTAATAAATGTTTAAAAAGATCTTTAAATAGATTTGAACTGTAACAAAATTAATTTTCTATCCTTATTTTTAGTTATTAGATCTGCTCGTTAAGATACCCACTTACTGGTAAGTTCACATCGGTTTCCAAAAAAGCCAGGCTCACACTTACAGCTGTTCTCTGCGATGCATGTTCCATTATTCTGACAGAAGTCTGGTGCACACAGATCTGATGAGACGAGAGAGAGAGGTTTTTTTGTCATTTCACTGTTTACTTTTTAATTTTGCTGTTGTGCTTTAGTGGTAAAACTCCAGTTTCAATGCAACTTTTTGAAAGAAATGAAAATTAAATCTATCAAGCCGGCAAAAGACAGTACAATTATAATTGCAGAAAAGAAGAATTAGCCTTACAAATTTTAAACAAGTGTGTTAGGCAAGAATAAGTAGTGACATTGTTTGTTTGTTGTTGTTTTTTGTTTTTTTTTTGTTGTTTTGTTGTTTGTTTTTTTTGGGTTTTTTTTTTTTTTTTTGCCAGCGGGTGCCGAAAAAAAGATTATTTAGCGGTTATGAACATGACAGAATGAAGAGATGAAAAGTCAAGAACAATTTATCAATCAACGTACCTGTTGGGTCACACCCTAAGAGCTCGAACCTCGTGCAGGCATTACCAGTAGAATTAATGACATACATTCGGATCTTATCAGTCACGACTGTTGGTTTAAGGCCGGCCAAATAAGCCACTGTAGCATTTTTCATAACAGGTAATCTCTGAAAAATAAAGTTGGTAAAGATCACTTAATTTAATGTTAAAAGCTATAATCCTGGAGAATTAGATTATTCGCTGGGATTTTAGTGCAAGGCTGGAAACATCATCAAAGTTTCTATTTCCACCTCTGAAGCCACTGTAGAGAAGAATGTTAACAAGCGATATACCTTGTCTCTTGCAATCTTGTCTTTTTATTTAAACATTAACAAGATCAGATTGTTTTTCAACCTTTTTGTTTTGTTTTTGTTTTAGTTTTTTGTTTTTTTTTTTGCTTTTTTGTCGGTTGTTTTTTTTTTTGTTTTTTTTTTGGGGGGAGGGGTGTTTGTTTGTTTGTTTTTTGCCTCAGGGCACTTAATAATTCATTACTGTTGTATTACTGTTACATAGAGAATTCCATTCTCATCCTGCAGAAAACTTAAAATTTAAAAGCTATTTACTTTATTAAATAAGTGGTTTTAATGTAACATCTACAGTTTTATATAGCTATCTATAAACGAAAGAAAACAGATGGAAATCTGTGAATGACTTGTACCCCAAACACTTTCATGTTTGAACTGTTTGCAGAGAGATCGTTGTATTCCAAGCGGACGATTTCTGCGTAGTTGGCTGGTATCACCGTCGAGTCTACACGCTCTGGTACCTGTGGGGAACAAATTTGGGATTTGGATTTATATTGGAGCTTCAAAGAGTGGACATTTACCTTCATGGATTATAACCTGTCAACTTTCTTGATCGAACATTAACGATATTAAATGTGAGGTACGCTTAGGACTTTTTAATCTTGCGTCATAGCTTTATAACTATGTAGAAGAATATTAATTCTTTTAAGGAAAAAAAATAAGTGAGGAAAGTCATCTCTATGTTTTTCACGTTAATTTAAATTCAGTCCTCTTAAGATTTTGATGTATGAAGCAAAGCCATGGTATATATCATCTTCATTGCAAGTTTACTGACGGTTTACCTGGAAGCTAACGGCTGAGATAGTCATGGGTTGTGTCAAGGTCACCTCGATCCATGGGTCTGGATCGGATGGATCAGCGCACCAAGCGCCGTCTTCCATACCTGGAGGAAGATTTAAGGTCAAAGAATTCTATACAACGATCTGACTGTAGTGTAAACTGTGGATTTGTTTGTGAGCAAATTCCTGTAACGTTTTAACTTATTTCGCTACATATTTTACGTTCATTGTTTTAAGCTTAAGTGTTAAGTGGCGTTGTCTTGTAAAAAGTAAAATAAAGCTTATCGTCCAAATACTTGCTATATGCAAAGCATGTGCATTACTAATCACATTTTAAATCGATATCGTTGCTTTACTCGTAATACAGGGCCTACTTTCTGTCGTTCATATCGAGCGATATTCAAAAAAAAAACTGGTCCAGCAAAGTGTTAACAGCCAAAAAACGAATGAGTAACATCTTTTTTTTTTCCAGAGGAAGCCGTTATAACCTCATAATCAATCAGAAAATCTTTAAACTAACCTATACAGCAACCTGCCCGAGACATCTCTGTGCCATGACCCTGGACACTGGACGATGCCAAGATCTGGCCTGGGCGAATAGATCCGTCGCTCATACCAAGAGGAGAGTTGCAAACTGCGGAAGAAGTAAATGAGTTGAATACTCAGAAACATTCTGAACATGAAGTGTCTTAAACTCATCATTATTACACAACTATCATTTCCAGGTAAAACTTTGTTATTGCTTAAGCTCATTCTTTTGTAGAAAACTGATAATTAAAATGAAGAAGAGTTCAATGAAATTTAAAGTGTTAAAAACAAGTTAGAGCTCGTTAGTGAGAAAGGAAAAAATTAACAAGACTAAATGATAAAAAAGGTTTTATAAAACTGAGTATTCATTAGCACTTGAAGTTCTTATGACAGTGAAAAATAAATGTGCGTTGAAAAGAAATTTTTATACATACATAAAGTTTTTAAATTCAAACCTGGCACCCATGTTTTTGTTGTTGTGACTGGAGCCAGTGTTGTTGGCGCTTGTGTTGTCGTTGGCACCCGAGTGGTAGATGCTGCTGGAGTAGTAGTTCGTGCGACTGTTGCCGTGGTTGTTGTTACCACTGCTGGTGTTGTTGTAGGACCCGAGGTATCTTGGAAGTTAAATAGAACAGAAAATCATGGATTTGAATATACGTGCGAAGAATTTTTGTAAACCATTTTATAATATTCTTTACTTTTTGAACGGCAGTAAAGCAGCTGTGTCCTAATAGCGCTAAAATGTAGTTTCCTCTGCATAAACGATTATATGTGGCATACGGATGCAAGTTTGATCAACGAGAAATATCCTCGAATACGTAATTTATAATTGACTGCTACTGTCTGAACACGCCAACTAACCTAGCGTGTGGAGTCCTGCTCTGTTGACGTCTTGCACAAAGAGCGACACTGTGAGGACAGCCTTCACCTTCAGCACGGCCAGGGTCGTCTTGAGAGGACTGCCCAGGGTCAGTTGGTTTGGAGAAGACCCCGTTGGTGCCCGACCGCCAGCCAGGAAGGAGGAGCCAATGATCTGGTCTTTTTCTAACAACACTAGTCCTTGACCGGGACTCCACGAGATGGTAAGCTCATACCTGTCGACCGGCAGTTATGAAACCGATGAATTTCGGAAATGACTATGGTGTAGAATTTCTACCTATAAAAGTTTTTTTCTTAAGAACATGTAAGAACATTTTACAAAAGGTGACGGTCTTTATTTTGGTGGGAAAGAAAAGGAACTTTAAAACAATGTTATTTTTTTTAATACACAGTATTCTGTATCTCGCCTTTGCTTGAATACAAAGAATTCATTTTCTCCAACAAAAATTAATTGCCGGTATATGCTTTTTATAATAAACGTTATTGACTTTAAAACCGTTGTTCCTATTTTTTTTTTTTTTTTTTTTTTTTTTGGGGGGGGGTTGATATTCTTGGTGATTTTTTATTCAGAGATTATGAAATATCTTTGTTTCAAAGGTCCCAGATCTGTTGACAATATTGCTGTTCTTTAATGTGAGATATTTACCATCTGTTGGCAACCAGCGGGAATGTTTTGGTGACAACCCATGCCTTTGTGGAGGTCCCGACAAACGCTGTTATCTGCCCCTTCTGGAAAAACAGAGCGATGCCTGGGATATTCTTTTCAAGAGCACCACTGGTCAGCACCATCTGTTGTCCAGAGTTTACTTGTGAGAAGCTGTTTGGATGGGAAGACGAGATGGAAAAGGCCTTAAGAGGACACGCATTTTGCTGTGATTTCTTATACGGAAGTACTAATAAGTAGACGTGAGTAGACCTTTACTGGATTTTTAAGACTATTTTTGTATGGATAAGTGATACTGTAAATACTTCCTTGGATTGAAGAACAAATTATTGTTTTGCTTTTTGTTTCTGCCTCCCTTTCCTTAACAAAATAGTTAAGTTTTCATTATTGTATCATTGAGCCTCTTCCTTTGATCTTGAATTTTCTAAAAAAGGAGCATATTAATTTAATTGATTACTAAATTACCGCTAGTCTTACCTGACCGTTACAGAGATAGTGAAACCGGACGTGCATTTGTCTAGATCAGCCAAGCAAGGATCAATGCTAGGACTTGCCAGGTCAATATAACTCCCAGCAGGGATCACCGAAGACGGGTTCAAGAGGTCACTGGTGTCAAGGGTCACTTGTCCATGGAGGGTGAGATTCAAGGATGTGGTTATCACAGTCTGCCGGACAATGGTCACGAACTTGAAATTGGTTACTGGGATGCTTTGCTCTGAGAGAATAAAAAAAGAAAAACCCGATAATGTTATATAAAATATCGCTATTTTGTTAATAGCATTAGCGAATTTAATCCTTATAAGATTTGTTTAGTGAGTGTTATCTTTGTGGAGGCTATTTTATAATATCGTGTTAGATCTTCATGTTTTACCTAGTTTGCCATTCTAGCAAGGGAAAAACCTGAATAGAAATGCCTTTTAAACCGCCCTTTGCCTTATGACTTCTATGAACATAGGTTATCAGATAAACTTTCCATGAATTTAGAGAAGATGTTAAGAGTATAGCAAATACCAGTGAATTAAAAATTGCATACGTTTTCAGAGCATCTTCATTTCTCTAGCAATATGACTGCAATTCCAATTCGTAGATGAAAATGAAGTTTTCGATGTTACGAAGTATAAACTGCCTTGCAGTGGTTTCATATGTTTGACAACTTAAGTGCTTTGCTTTAAATATAACCGGGGCCCAAAAGGATATTGAATGTGCGAAAATGATCCTGAACGTTGTGAACATCTTTGGTTTCAAGCTTTTCATTCAATCATTATTTACCTAGGACTAGTAAAAACATTTCTTAAAAGGAAAAAGGCTTTAAAAAAAATCAATGTTAAGTTTTTAGATTACTTTTTGTTTTCACAAAACTAAGAGTTGTTCTGTAGGCGATAATAATGGTTTAACTCGGGAAAAGTTTGGGTTATATCTTGTTACCTTTTATGTACTATCCTTTTGTGAATCTTTTAAGTAACTAATTTTAAGGTCAGAAGGACCTTTGCATGGGTAGAATACTTTTCAATTCTCCCTGCCCTCCTCAATATAGATCCCATTCGTTTGCCGAAAAACGCACTTTTTTAACAAGGAAACAAGATTTTGACAATCCTTTATTGTTACCAGTACAAAAGAATACCAACGACTAGGAAAAGCAACCTAGGACTGAGATAAGGAAGACACTAAGTCAATTTTTTAACTACTTTTTGTTGCTTTTTTTTTGTATCAAGCAAGAATTCCAGAAAAAGGCAGAAAAACTGAAATAAATTATTTAGAGTAAACACTTACTGGTGAGTTGGCACTGATTCCCGAAGAATCCGGTTGCTGAACAATCGCAACTAAATTGGCCAGCGCAAACTCCTCCGTTCTGACAGAAATTGGCGGGACACAAAGCTGAAAAATTAATATGTTTATTCGTAGTTGATTGTCTGTGCGGAAAAAGCACTAAAAAGTTATTTGGTTTTTAAAAAGGATATAATTATATGAACTTGAAATATATCGTTATGTTTGCGTTAAAAACTGAATTTTCCAGCATATTCTTCATTTAAAGGTAGATTTGATAATAATAAAAAAAGGCTTTTATAATTATCTTTGCACACAAAGTTTTAGATTTTGCGTATTTTTTTTTTTTTTGAAAACCGTGGAGCTTGGATTAAGATATAGGAACAATAATACTATTTTAGAAAACAGAAATGAGGAATGGAACAAAAAACATTAATATATGACACCGTGGCATATTTATTTGATTGTCTCAGAAAATCAGAAAAGCTTGCTTTTGTACGATTAAGACAGATGTTATTCCGTACTTTCAATAAGGACCGCTAAAAGAGAGCCTTCATTTCGAAATTTCAACTGCATATGTTGCACTTGCTTCGAGAATTCGAAAAACATCGAAACAGAAAGTGTAGATACAGCTTTATTTTTCATACATACTGCATCTTTCATCATTTACCTGAAACATCAAATTCGCAAAGCTCCTGACGGAAACATGGGCTGCGTCGTGACCTTTTGGGCTCGATGCGAATTAGATCTGTGAAAAGTGCTGGCTGCAACCCTATGTCCACAGCTCTTACAGACTCATTGGCTATGGCAGGAACATTCTGGATAAATAATAATAATGATGATAATAGTAATAATAATAATAGTAATAATAATAATAATAATAATAATAATAATAATAATAATAATAATAATAATAATAATAGTAATAATAATAATAATAATAATAATAATAATAATAATAATAATAATAATAATAATAATGAGGAGCTAATTCAGCGCATTATTCGCGTATCACCTCTGCCACTGTGAGAACCGAGGAGAGCCCCTTGAGCTTGAACATCAGGTCAAAGCTGATCATAAACTTGTCCGGGACTTGGTAATTTGGCGGGAACGGCGGAGCAAGGACTGTTGGAGGTTGCATATGAATACTTCCGATGGGCACAGGTTTTTCCAGGTGGATCTCTACAAACGGATTGGCATCGTTCGGAGCAGGGCACCAAGCTTTGCCAAGCTGACCTGCACATGGATAAAAAAGATGTCGAAGTGTTCAATACCTACAGTCGCAAAAGTCGTTATAAAAGGTTCTCACTCGGACAAAAAGTAGTTAAATACAGACAAAAATGGCTTAAACTGAGTTGCGGTGTGTCGACAACTTATTTCCAGAACTCGACATTATTCTAACATCTTATTCATTAAAAATTTTTGAAAAACCATAGTACGGCTATCAGTAAAGTATTGTGAGATTCCAAGCCACTTTAGTAAACAAAACTATAATTATCAAGTTGAACTTTAAAAGTTATGTTGACCTCAGTTATTGAATACAAAGTTAAATTTCATCTCAAGAATAAGAAATTAACAGTAGCAGACATTTTTCTGAAAATTATGTCCATGTTTGCTTAACGTGTTGGTTTGAAACTTTAGTGGGCTAAATACCTTTTGATCAATGCTCTGAAAGGATTATATTCCAAGAATAATTGGCTAGATTAGAAATATTTGGGAAATAGTACATTTCTCCACTGACTACTAAACCCAAAAATGTCAATGTAATGTCAAATAACGGAAAAAATCACATCTTTTTATGCTGGTATAAGAGAGGCAGATCTTGTTAATGAAGATAATATGGAGGAGATAATGATGAATATATGAATTATTGAGAGGATGATGATGAGTTGGAGGATAGGGTGATGGTGGCGTTGGTGATGGTGGAGTGGATGGCGGTTATGTTGAAAAGGATGATGAAGAAGGCGTTGATAATGTTGTTGATATTGTATTTACCTTGACAGCAACCGAATCTTATATACTGTTTCTCGTGGCCGGCATCATTTGAAGATACAACTATCCTGTCTAGTGGAAAGCTATTTGGGTCTGAGATACCTATTGGTTTGTTGCAATCTACAAAAAATTGTGAATAGGGAGAAAAAAAAATTACACACACATATCAGTGTTATCGCTGGCCGACAGTTGTCTAAAAATTATGAACATCAACAAACGTGCTCTATGAAGTATATGCCCTTGAAAAAAAATGTAAGGATCACGTGTATTTTTGTAATTGTGCTCAGAGTTTTGTTGTCTTTTTAAAATAAATTTTAAAACTTTTAAAGTTCTATATTTCAATTCAATTCATCATAAATATATAAAATAAATGGAAGAACGTTGTTGTTAATTTCGTGGACATGCACTGTTTCTTAACATCCGAAGAAAAAAAATTCACTCATTTTGAAAAATTGTAAAGTGATGAAGATAAAAATGCAGGCCGGAAAAGAAATTCATAATTTTATGAGAAAATGATATTCAATCACTATTTGAGTGGCACATAAAAAAGTAACACAATCTTATAGATAATCTTTTAAAAAAGGCTCACCAGAAACGTAGTGAACTTTAATTTCTTTTGGCATATGATAACTTACGAAGGTCGTGTACAGCCAGATATATCCCAAAAATGGCTCATATTTCGAGTAAGAAACAAAAGAGTCCAGGGTTCTGTATTCTCACCCCCATGACTTTCTCTGGGCAAAAAAGTGGTGTTTAATATTAGCAGTGAAAGATATTTGGATTAAGACTGCTAACTTTCCGGGTACTACCACTTTTTTACAAAAACATTACTGGAGAAAAGGTTAACATGCACTTTTTCAGTTTATTTAAAGTTTCTTCAAAACGCTCATTCCAAGGCTAAGGTTCCTGTAGAAAGTACCAAGAGGTGCACTTACTTGCGGGAATTCAATGTTCTTTGTAATTACATATTAATAAAGGCTTGAAAGAATTTAAACAAAATTAGCTGATAATTTCAATTCATTTGATGAGGACATCTAGACTTTGACAAAATTTGATACACATTATACTTCATACCTTATTTTATGCCTGAATGGGTTGCTTATTATAATAAAATGAGTTGCTTTTAATCTTAGCTTTAAGATGAAGCTTTGACAGGGCAAGACGTATATTCATCAGAAGGACCTTTAAGGGAAGGCAACGGCTAAAAATTGGGGGAAATGGGAAAAAATTGAGGACGCAAACTTGAAGAAAATGATTTTAAAAAGATAACCTGATCTAGAGGTCACACTTTCGCGATTATAGGGTAAATTAAGTTTCAGCTTTTTTATGAGTGGGATATTTAAAGGCATCTAAAGGCAACTATTACGCCATTTTATATCTATTTCCTAATAGAATGTGTACAATTATTTAGTTATAAAAAATACTGACATTTCATTTGTTTTTACCAAGTAACAATTGATTTTCTTGTTTTCCAAACAAAACAAAATATTTCTTCTCATACAATTTCAAAGCGTAGAAGTCACATCATTTATTCGGTTTTTTTTTAATAGGATTGCACCAAAAGGCATTCATTGCATTGAAGGCAGATATCAAAAGGAAGATTTTTTAGTGGTTTTGTTTCAAGTTGAACATACTTACACTGAGCAAATTATTTTTTTTTAATTTAAAAAAATGGTTTGATAGGCAATACACACCTTATTTAAATTAAAATGTTTAGAGGGCAAAAATAGTTTGCTTAATTTGCAAACTACACAGCACCTGTATAAGATCAGTCTTTTGTAATGCTATATTAAAACCCTATGTCGTGACCTTTCCATTTTAAATCACCATCGACGATTTGTTCGTTTATCTCTAAGGTGACAAATATATCAAACTTAGAAGGTGTATACGCCCAAACGAGGAACAATTATCAGATAACGTGGCATTGATCCTTTGTACGGTTGTCAAGACTACACTTTGCTGAGAAGAATGTAACTTATGGTGTGTGTGTTTGTGTGTAAGATAGGAGGCGGGGGCAGTCTTAAGTAACTAAATCGTTCTTGTCTTCATATTGGTTCCAGCTGCTGATAATAACCGGACAAAGGGGAGACACAAAAGGTTTAAGTTTGTGGTCACATAAGAGAGTAGGTGGAACAAGAGGTCTTGTCCTCCCACTAATATAATCAGCGCTATGTATGACGCGGTAAGGGCTAGCCTGTCCGGCAAGTTTACACAGGCGTTGGCTGAAACTCGGAGACACCTGAATGACGTCATTATTGGTCAAGCACGACCTGTTTGTTATCTTTGATAAACTTCTCCAACCATTAGTTCATTCTTGATAGCTTATTGATTTAATGTTTTGAGAATGTAATTTCGAACGTTTGTTTATATATTTTACAATGACATTGTTGATCTTATACATGCACACTTTCTGCTCGATTAATTTAATTTTGCGTCAACTCTGTGGCTCTAACAGCTAAGCTCACACTTTATTTCGTATCTTAAGGTAAAAATTTTATGACTTTATAACTATCTCAAATCAATTTCAGTTCCGTTCCCAAAAGGCTAATCGATAATGGTTGGTTGATAAGGTCTGGAAAACATTCATTCACCAACGCAGACGGCCTGACGGCGCCTCCTGTAGCAGATCCTGTACAACTCGTGTGTCAGCTTGGCAGTCAAGCTAACCCTTACCACGCCATACGTTTCACTGATAACGTTGAAAACTTTATCAACAATTCTTTAAATCTGAGCCTTTGAAAAGTGACATATCATACCATTTCTAAATATTCAGCGAAACGCATTTAATAAAACATATTGAAATTTTAGCGATGGAAAGTATCAATATTCTAAGAAAGACCATTAATTTCTTTTTATTCTTTTTGCCTCTAGAAAATACTCATCAATAAGAACCATTTGTTATTGTATATTGAATAAAAGAAATGAAAGCATGGTGATCCATTCATTCATCTTGTATTGGAAATTTACTCACACTATGTAGTACAAAGTTCTCTTTTGCTATGATTATGGATGATGAAAAAAATTCTTGCGTTACAGTACAAATTGCAAGCACAGTCTGTAAAAAGAGATTATTAAGACCTGCATTGAAATTACACTTCTGGTAAAAGTTAACACCGCCGGTCTTTTATTGAAATGAGACGTTCAAGTTTCCATCAAATAAACGATCAACTGATCCGTAATTGACTTTCAAACGGGCTTCCACTTTTCTTAAACGAACAGTGAATTAAAGTGTTTGGATGGTGACAGTAAGCATTTTAAGACCTGTAACCGGCATTGGTCAAAAAGAATGATGAAGAAACTAGCAAGCAACTGTTCTTGTTTTACACGTGCAATAATTTTTGTTTTACCATGAAAAATTGTAAATCTTCTATGAATTTTAAAAAAATGTTTACTAATAATGGTCATATACTGCTAGATAACAAAACTGTCTTCTTTTTGTCTCCATCGTTGAAGTGTGGTGAAACGTATATTATTATTATTATTATTATAATTATTATTATTATTATTATTATTATTATTATTATTATTATTATTATTATTATTATTATTATTATTATTATTATTATTATTATTATTATTATTATTATTGTTATTGTTATTATTATTAGTAGTAGTAGTAGTAGTAGTAGTAGTAGTAGTAGTAGTAGTAGTAGTAGTAGTAGTAGTAGTAGTAGTAGTAGTAGTAGTAGTAGTAGTAGTAGTAGTAGTAGTAGTAGTAGTAGTAGTAGTGTTATTATTATTATTATTATTATTATTACTACTACTACTACTACTACTACTACTACTACTACTACTACTACTACTACTACTACTACTACTACTACTACTACTACTACTACTATTATTATAATTTCATTGTAACCAATATAATTTATATTATTGTGCAGAAGGAATTTTTTTTTTTATTATAGATGCAGACCATGTATAAGACTGAGAGAGACTTACGAGACGTTTTACAATTTAGAAACCACACTGTCCATTAGTTTAAAGTTATTTACTTCTAATGAAGTATTATATAAATTCAATGACATAAAAAGATATTGTTTCATGTGCTTAAAATTGATACTTTCGACTCTATAATATAACAGTAATTCTATTTCATCGTCTTGAAGGACGGTTACATACGGCAAAACTCTTCCATAGCTGGAAAAAAAATATACGATTCGTTTTTGGTTTGTTTTTCTTCTTTGGAAGTATGGATCGTTTGACATTTTTTTTTTTTTTTTATAAAAATCGTATAATGATACCATAAAACACGTATTATATGCATTGCTGTACTATAATTTACAATCTCCGCAGAGCCTACAATGATGCCCTTATATAAAATACAAAAGAAATTTTACTTTTAATAATACAGTCAAAATAAGCAACCAACCACGTTGTTATAGGCAGGTAGCATTGTCAACAGGGAGCTCGTTTAGGTTTTTTTTAAGTCTCACGTCACAAAATCTTTGAAACTGTTACGTTTAGAGCTTCTAGTGGTAACTTCAAAAACATTTACCTCAAGCACCAGCTTTTTTTGTTTCATTAGAAGAGTTATGACCTCATAGTTCGCTCTATCAGTATCAACTTAAAACATGTTATATTACAAAATGATATGCATTATAGCGTTAGTTGAACAAATCAAAAAACAAAAATAACTAAAAGTAAAGCATTTAAAAGCAATCTTTTATGATCAAAAATCTAGTTCGCCAAACACCCTATCTAAAAATAATAAAAAATCAAATCATGTTTATGTCTCGTAGATTCTTATAAGGATCTTACGCGGATGAAGTTAATAAGACATGAGCTTTCGGGTGTGACAGAACCGGTGATTGAGCCTATTAACACATTATAGATTAAAAAACCTCTTTACCTTGACATTAGTATAATAAACAAAAACAAAAAAGTACTTAAGATACAAGCCGTGTAAAGTAAATGTGTGATGAAACAAGTTGCTATAAACAACGCGTGGTAACGTAGGGGCTTTTTTACCGCTATCCGTCGTGATACTATGCAAAACAAATTGTAACGACACAAGCCGTATTAAATAACGTGTGAATGTGATGAAACTAGTTGTTTCAGACCAAAATGATATCGCAGGGCTTAATTATTATATTATGTAAAAATAACCTATTAGTAAGACTATTATAAGTCTTGAAATTCATACTTTCCATTTACGCAGATTTACTCCTTTTAGGTCTTAAAATACATATTGTACAAAATCAATTATAGTGGGTCGCTGGAGTGAATGCGCATTATTATTATTTCCTCTATTCCCTATGAATTATCAGAGAAGATTATAATTTCAGTCCTTGTCTATCAAAGTTTTAAGTATTTAGCGTGGCATCAGAATACATATTATGATAGAAATCAAACTTAATGTTTTATCTTTCCGACTAAATTTGTCATTTTCTTTCATAAAAATGGAAATATTTGAGCGGCCAGTAGTTTACCTTATAAAATGGAGGTCTTTTGTGATAGCCTATCTTTATTCCGTCTCTGAAGCCAGCAGCTCTTTGCTGCCCTGTCAACTCCCAGCTTCTAGCCTGCAAGGGGAGCAGCCCTATCAGACAGGGGATTTATATATCAGGCTGTGGTAGGGTCTTCGCAGTCTCTTTATCTAACCCTGCTGGCACTGGGTGGACGTAGGTGTGACCTTATGTCATATAATTCCAGTCCCCTAAGCAATTTCAGAGATTTGTACAAGGGTGTTGGCTCAACCAAGCGATTTTTAAGATTTTATTACAAGACATGCGGTTAAATGCGATGAAACTCCTTTTCTGGTAAGAATGCGGCGTTAGGGTGGAATAAGGAGAAATAGTCATGATGCCGCTTTTCCTTGAAGACTCATAGTTGCTGGTTCTATACAATTTGTTTGTATATGGTCCATTACAAGCAAGACTGTCCCAGGTGTATTAGGAAAACATTAACAAATAAGAGCAACCCTTCTCCAACTTTGTGTTATGTTTGTGAGTGAAACTCATTGCATGAACGGCGGATGGGAGTTAATAACTTTTGGTTTCTTTTGTTCTCAAATTGTTTAGAATCAGCAGTGACATTTCACTTCCTCTCCCTGTTGATGTACGTAGCTTGAATTACTTCATCGATTTACTTAAAAAAGTTTTGACATGCGTCCTGTCGTTTTTTGGGTTTTTTTTATTATTATAATTGCGTCGTGCTTATTTTTGAATGGTTGCAAAGTTAATGTCGATGAAATTACTCTCAGATTACATTGTAAACAATTACAACGCATTCGATATAAAAGGGAAAAAGTTATTTAGTTCTTGTACGTTAAAATAAATCTACTCTACATAAGAATTATTGTTTTGAGTTTAAATCGGCAAGTTTTCTTGACCACAAAGGAATGTCCAGTTTCCTTGCGCGTTTTAGAGCAATGATGTAATGGGTGTTAAACAAAATGTTTCAAAAGTGGATGATATCGATGTGCTTTTTAGATGTCTGTTTGTGCCTTGACGGAGAAGTCATTATGAAACATTTTCTATTCAATAGCTTTTTTATTGGAAGCTTCGGCTATGGCTTGATTTTTAAATAAACTTAGTTTTATCAGATGTTACTCAGGAGTCGCTTCTTTCTTCATTGGTTTTGTGACTTTTTATTATAATTGCTTTGGGTTTTATTTTTTGTTTTAATTCACATCTTCTCTCCTGCCACCAAAAAGAATTGCCTAACAATCGTAATAACAGTTGCTCACAAAATGTTTATCAGAACTGAAAGAATGGTTTTATCTATATAAATTCCTTTACACGTAACAATTTAAAAAACATGCTCAGTAGATGCATAATTATGCTGATTATCACCACAGCAGGAGTAAAGCAAGTTTAAAGCAAGTCTATTTATTTTGTCTAACATTTTCGAAATCGTGATCAACTTAGACATGCTAAGGAGACGCTCTAACATTCTAGCACTGACGACACAAGTGTAAGATAAGAAAACAAGGACTTATTCTTATAACTGGCAGATAAATTTCGTTCTTCACAAAGAGCTCACAAAGCGTTCTCAACCACGAATCATTGACAGAAGTTTAAAGGATTTGGCAGAGTGATCTCGAGATTATTAGAGCTTTGTATCAATTTTGAGCTCTGTATATTGAAATAAGATCTACATGCATCAGACATGTTAAAATTTAGGTGGTGAAATTTTCTAGTTTACCTCCACAGCCCAACAATATAATTATCTCTCGCTCTTTGTCGTTTTATCTAATTTTATCTCCGCCCACCTCTCTCTCTCTCTCTCTCTCTCTCTCTCTCTCTCTCTCTCTCTCTCTCTCTCTCTCTCTCTCTCTCTCTCTCTCTCTCTCTCTCTCTCTCTCTCATCCTCTTTCTCTGACTATTATAATCTATCTAATAATGAAAAAAATTAACTAAATTAATATCTCTGGTCATGAGTTAGAATTTCGAGCCAACTCTCTTCAGATGGCATTAGGCAATAAGCGGTGGCTAGGGTTGACTTCCCAAAGCAGGAAAATGCAATGTGTGAGGATCTGTCTATGTATTTATCTCTCTCTCTCTCTCTCTCTCTCTCTCTCTCTCTCTCTCTCTCTCTCTCTCTCTCTCTCTCTCTCTCTCTCTCTAAATATATATATATATATATATATATATATATATATCTTCCTCTTTCTCTCGCTCTCTTTTTTTTTATCTCTTCTTCTATTTTTGGAGTTGTTTATCTGTTAGTTTTTGTACCTCTCTCTCTCCCTTTTTTCTTTCTCTTGGAATTGTCTTTCTGTTTCCTCTTTCTGTCCCTGTCTGTTTCTCATTCCCTCTCTCAATCTCCTTGCCTCCATTTTCTTAATCTTTCTCTCTCTCTCTCTCTCTCTCTCTCTCTCTCTCTCTCTCTCTCTCTCTCTCTCTCTCTCTCTCTCTCTCTCTCTCTCTCTCTCTCTCTCTCTCTCTCTCTCTATGAGTAGTATAATCTATCTAATATGGAAAAAATTACCTAAATATATGTGGTCATAAGTTAGAATTTCGAGCCAGTGTAACTCTCTCTCGATATATATATAATTTATATATATATATATATATATATATATATTATATATATCTTCAACTTTCTCTCGCTCTCTTAGTATCTCTTTTTCTGTTTTTGGAACTGTTTATCTGTTTTGTATCTCTCTCGTGTTTTTTTTTTTCTTGGAGTTGTCTTTCTGTTTCCTGTTTCTGTCCCTGTCTGTTTCACAGTCCCTCTCTCAATCTCCTTGTCCATCTATCTGCCTCCATTTATTTCATATCTCTCTCTCTCTCTCTCTCTCTCTCTCTCTCTCTCTCTCTCTCTCTCTCTCTCTCTCTCTCTCTCTCTCTCTATCTATCTATCTATCTATCTATCTATCCATCTATCTAACTCTCTCTCTCTCTCTTTCTCTCTCTCTTTTTCTGTCTATTTCTAGGACTCTTTATATCTTTTTCACTTTCTCTCACACACATAAACATGTTCTCTTTCCCTTTTTTCTGTTTTCTGGAGCTGTCTGTCTATGTCTGTCTGTGTCTCAAGTGATCAAGGTATTAAACAATTTCCATTAAAACAAAATAGTGTTTTTTGCCGAGCATAAATTGCATAAGAGCTAATGTCTATCAATCATCACATAATGCTACGTAACACAACCTTTAACTAAAAGTCTTTTAAGATATCTATTACATTGGTTGAGTATTCGTCTCTTTAGCTCTTTATCCTGTAGAAAAAGTGAAAATGTATTTCTGATATTTGAAACAGAAATAAAACAGGAGGGTTTTTTTTAATAAGAAATAATTTCTCCTGCAGGATTTATGAATATTTATCCAAAGTTCTGAGGAAGAAAATTGAATCTTCACTTTCTCATGCTTTTCAACACCCTTTTAAAGGCTCAATGTCAAGCTATGTAGATACGAACAAAGAGTATCTGTGGGCGCATTCCTTTCATGAATTTATAGCTGCCATTTACTTGTACATCTTAAGTAACGTTTACAAGTATTTAAAATAGATAGATGTTTATAAAAACGGATTAATTTTTTTATAATTATTTTCTTCATTTGCTTCGATAAATCCCTAGGCGACATAAAGTAAGAGAATAAAGCGCTTATTTTAAGTGTAGATAAATTTTAATTATAACTTTAAGGTCTCCTAAAGTTGCCCAAATAATCTTATATAGAGCTATAGTGTAAAAAGTTTTAAAAGAAGAGTCACTGAAAAGTTTGCAGAGGAGTAGTAAGTAAGTAAACAATGTATTTTTCACCGAAACAAAAGACTTTAAGATCTTTCATTTATTGAAAAGAGCACGTCTTAAAATAAAAAAGCTCAGTCTGTATTCTAAGATTTTCCAAGTTTATTTTTTTTTCATATTATCATAAAGCTGTCTCAAATAACATTGGCAGCAAGTTTACACGTTACAATACAAAAATATTTCGTTATTAAAAGTTTAAATAGAGATTGACTTTTGTCATGTTGGCCTTATTTGTCATATTTCGTTTCTTTGTTTTGTTTTGATTTATTTTTGTTTGTTTGTTTGTTGTTGTTTTTGGGGGGGGCTTGTTTGTTTGTTTTTTTGTTTTGTTTTGTTTTGTTTTGGTTTTTTTTTGGGGGGGGGCGGTTGGAGGGAGGAAAGATTTTGTTCAATTATTTTGCCTTCTTTGTTTTAGCTAAGCGCTTTCAAATGAATTGCTATTATGTTCTCCCTTGGCAACAAGGGAAATTTTGAGCTGTAAACAATGAAGACATTATGACACACAGTTGGGACATACAGTTTTCCTCTAATAGTCTTTACATTGCTTTTGACACAAAGTTTTGCTTAGATAGCCATGATCTTTCCAGACCATTTAATACCAACAAATCTTACAAGAAATGCATAATTAATTATCAAGGTCAAAAGAAGTGAAGAAATACTTTCACCCTCTTCTAAAAAGGAATGAAGTTATACTTAATCATCAAGTTTTATCGTGAAAAAAAATAATCACACGTGACTGACGTACTTCGTAAACAATACACAGAGGCTGTTAGTCCAGTTCACTCTATTTTTTAGCGAGATACTTCGACTTACCAAATTCAATCTAAAGTTCTGAGACTAAAATTTAATGTGTTTATCATTATTGTGTCATTTGTAGGAGTTCGGTGTGCTGGTTCATGTTTGGGTGAGCTTGTTCATGGATCTATCACAACACGCCTCCCTTTCAAGATAAAAGAATGCCGAGATATTAAGCTAAATCATTTTTATCGGAAACGTTGGATCCGAGAAAGTGTACTACTTTTAGCTCAAATTTTCGTGTTTTAACTCCGTTTTAGCCAAATTTTTAACATTTTAAGTTGCAACATTGGATACAGATTTTCAACTTGTGTATATCCGCTCACAACGGCATGATGTGAGTTTTTTAGGTAAGTTAAAATTTTCTTAATTTTTCATGCGAGTATGATCTTGCGAGTAGCTGCTAGCACAATCTAAGTATCTTTCGTATAGGTTGCCATAGAGCACATTTTGATCCCAAAAGCTGGCTAAATTATCCATCTAAATCTACACAATGGGTCTAATAAGAATTGTAACAAACTTAAAATTTTATATTAAATGGTTAGTTATACCGCCACAAAGTTGATCTCAAGACTTCAAAGGAAATGAGCTTTCACAAAGTGATATGCTACATAGCGAAAAGTCCAAAAAATCAGAAGCTATAAAGAAGAAATCTTAAGAACAAAAGCCGCCCCCGAGTGCAACTTGTCTTATATCCATTTAAAAAACATAAAAAATGCACTCATGGACTAAACGTTGTCCACATCGTAACCTTAGTGCTGTCAAAAAGTTAAATAAATTCATGAATACAGTTTATTGATGAACCAGCGAGACTAAAAGCTGATTCTTGCTGGAGCCTATGTTTTGCTAAGATAGTAATTCAAGAAGAGCAACAACAAAACTGTTTTTTTTCTGTTAACTGTATTGGAAAAGTATATCAAGTAATTAGGATATACACAACGAGGAAAGAGTTCCTTTTAGGTACGGACTAATTTACACACCAAAGAGGGCTTCGTTTGATCGGGACCATAGAAAAAGGTTGGGCTTGGCTTTTGCTTGGGGTTACACAAAGAAGAAAAATTAATTTCAGCTCTGTCTCTTATCTAACTTATTCCCCTCTTCCGGGCTTTCTTGTTGTTTTATCTATGTAAAAAACCGTTCGGACCTAAAACGACATTGCTTCATGACTTATGGCTTAAACCGTTAATGAAAAATTCTTGTGCGTCTCATACTAGGTGTTTTACTATACGGCCATTGATCTGCAAATTGTAAGTTTTATATAGGCCTGCGACACAACTAATTTTATGTTCCTGAAAACGGTCTTCAGAATACTTTTTAGGACTTTTGTAGACTCGACCAACTCCAAAAAGAGTAATATTAAAAACACACACTGATAACCAAACGCAAAGTTGTTTTGAGACGGACTATGAGCATGACGAAGCCTGGCCCATTTTTTTCCACATATCCCTTAAATTGCATTAGTTACCTCGATAAGATGTCGGTCAAAAGGTCTTTATACATTGAACTGAACTGCAACATTTAGTTGAAGAGCTCATCAGGGTATTCGATTTTTATTATTATAGTCTAATTTAGGCCCTCAAGGGATATAGTTAATCTTTTGAGAGTGAATATTATAGAAATAAAACTGCAAAAGTCTTTTATGTATAGGTTCTGTATGGATATCTTATCACCTCAGTTTCTATGCTACAGTTTATCTTACTTCAAGAACAGGCATATTATGCATGTAAATTTAACATAACTGTAATACAATACCTCGATGGGTCTCAATAATCGTAACTGTAGCTTTAGCAGATCATTGACTTGTGCTGAAGACATAATTATATTCTTTACGTGGGTTTTTTCGTCATTCGCTGTGATACTTATCAATTTCTCCATATAGCAGGTCTGTGTAATATGTTGGGTTCGCCAGAACCAGATCTATGCTCGTCCTTAGCCAGATGGTGTTGATCGAATTTAACAAGAGACATGGATAAATTTGCAGATATCAGCCTCGCTCACTTTAGGCTTAGCAATTGAACGTCTCTCGACGAATTCGAAACTTGTAGTTTAATGGGTTTTTAGAGCAACACAAAAACGCTTATATCTTGAAAATTATGTACTTGCGACAAATTAAACCTTCATATTCGTGTTTAGCATATCAAGTTCATTAAGAAAAATACAATTTTAAAGCTGAAAGTGAGTTGGGCCGATAACTGCAATAATATCGAAATCATATTACTTATACAGAGGTATCTTGTTTTAAAGTATTGTGTATTTTGTTAAATATAAAGGACCCATTCTTTTCTTGCATGATTATTTTACTAATTTGCTTTAGTTTTTGTTTTGTTTTTTATTAAATGTTAAATAGCTGAAACTAAAGAAGACTTTCGTTATGTTTTGGAGGTAAATATAAAGCCAATGTATTTATATTCATTATTATTCCAGGTACAAAATTACCATGCCAACCGTCAAGTTCATAAACAATTGACATACTTTTGTATGTTATATAAAACTTGAACCCACAAATATCATCAGTATCCTCGCTTGAAAACCCCCCGAAAACCATCGAAAGGTGCGAGAATGGTATCAAAAAAATCAAAACGCAAGGGCTCCAAAAAGCCATTAAC
This sequence comes from Elysia crispata, assembly GCA_033675545.1. Taxonomy (NCBI): domain Eukaryota; kingdom Metazoa; phylum Mollusca; class Gastropoda; family Plakobranchidae; genus Elysia; species Elysia crispata. Next base: position 354,347 of record JAWDGP010001093.1, on the reverse strand, counting down.
TGGTCCTAAGAATCCGCCAGAGGATGGAACAGCCAATACCACTGACATGAGAGGCGCGACAGCCGGTAATCCCGAAATTGATCATGATGGTTCAGGCCCGGCGATAGGTAGTGGTGAAACTGAAAGTGTTTTGTCTAACACCATTAAAAGCCAGTGTTTAAACTTGCCCTCCTTACTGGCAGCGCAAGGACCGATTGTTTCTCACTGCAAACAGCCACAAATCGCTCCCATAATTACATCTCCATATGACAATGTTGTTAAACAAGACTCAGGAATCAATGTCAAATCTAAACGCGCTCGGAAGCAGACACGGCAGAGTGATGAAGCAAACTTAAAACAAGCGCAAACTTCAGAAAAGGAAAATAACTATAAACCTTGTCTGCAACCAGGATGTCTCAAGTGCACTTCAGTTTACAGAGCTCTCAGGATGTTATATATGCATAAAAATGTGCAAGATGCAATGCACATGGATCACGAAACCGAAACAGATAAATCAGATTCACTGATTGGTTCAGATGCAAATAGCACAGACTCGGGTTGTTCGCCCCCTAAAGTTGCAAAGCGAAAAGAAAGTGAAAGTCCCAAGGGGCGTCGAAACTCACTTAGGGCATGTTCTAATTGTTCTCAATGCTCAAAAAACTCAACAACCAAGGCTCCAAATGCTGTTACAACACATTCAACACCTTGTGACGCTGGAATGTCCCCAAAAAGTGATTCAACTGATGATTCTAGAAACTCGACAAACGATGCAACATCTAATCCTCCCCTTATCACCAAAAACACAAAAACAGGATATACAGCAAATACATTTAATTGGCCTCCGTGTAAGAGGGATGCATGGAAACTACCGTTAAAGAACAGGAAAGAAACGGCCACCATTCTCTCAAATACCGAGCCATACTTGAAGAACTCTAGCTCTATGGACGCCAGAATGGATGAAACTGATCTTATCCCTTCGTTTAAAAATGAACGTTGCTCGGGTCAAGAAAAGTCCAACCCGATCTGCCTGAAGGAAGTCGAGCTTTCAGAAAAGTCGACTAAACAAGTTTTTAATTTGGCCGTGCCTGAGCGCACTCTAGTTCATGAAGTTGATTCACCTCAGCCGATTCAAGTAAGTTGCTATTAGGAGACATAATTGATAACGAATACCTATGCTTGAGCACTGTTTCAGTTTTTTTTCTTTATAAATTAACCATGATACCTATAGTACAAAGATTAAAAAAATATCTACAGAAGAGTTGGGTTTTCTGCTTAAATTGGTGTAAACTGATTGTGTCGTGTGCTGGCTTTTCGATGTTTGAAAGACTGGCAGCTAGAATGGAGTTGGAGGTGGAAAAAAGGCATTGATATGATCATGAAGATTGTAATAAAAAAGTAAATGATTATAATAAAAAAAACTATAACAGACTTATAAATACAATGAAAATGTGATGATAATGGTTACGATGATTAAAATAGTAACGGTAACGCTTATTATTATTATTATTATTATTATTATTATTATTATTATTATTATTATTATTATTATTATTATCATTATCATTATCATTATCATTATCATTATCATTATCATTATCATTATCATTATCATCATTATTATTATCTTTATCATTATCATTATCATTATCATCATTATCATTATCATTATCATTATCATTATCGTTATCGTTATCGTTATCGTTATCATTATCATTATCGTTATCATTGTTGTTGTTGTTGTTTAATGAGAGAAGGAAGAAGGCGGGAAAAAAAGGAAGAGGTAGGGCGGAGAAGAAACCGTGGGTATGACGATGGAGCCAATAGAATAACAGCCTCAATTATACTAATAACTGCGAAAATATTGAAACAACAGTTACACACTTTGATTCACAAAATTTATTGAGCTTATCATGGTTGAAATTATTTTCAGAGACGTTAATTTGTGTATTAACATTTACTAGCAAATGTGAGTTTATTCTTTTCTTGTTTTCTTTCTCCACATTTTTCATTGTTGTATTAATGTAATGCACTCCTTGTTTAGTTGAAGTGGATTGAGTATGTATAATTTCTTGCTTAATATTTTTTTCCTCCAGATATTCTACTCTGTAAAGTTCAACAGAAAACCACCAGTGTATGAGCCATCGGATAAAGTGCAAGGGTACATAACTTTAGGCGCGAAAGATATTTTTATCTGTTATGGTAAGCTTTTGGTGTTGTTTTCTATGGAATTTTAATATCTATTTTATTACTCTCCATTTTACTAAATATGGTCAAAAAGTGATTATTAGTTCAAGATATTAAATGCTTCTTTTTTATTTCTATTTTTCAATCTTGTTGATATTGGTCGTCGGGACAATTTAACAGAAATGCAGAGTAACAGTAAGTAGACTCCTGAGATCAGATAAATTTGTTTCTTTGAGGATGGCTTTTGCGATTAGGATGATGCTTGGGTAATTATTGTTACGGCTGGTGTTAGTATAGGGTAATATTGATATTGAATAATAATAAAATGATAATGATAATGATAATAATAATAATAATAATAATAATGATGATGATGATGATGATGATGATGATGATGATGGTGATGATGATATAGATGATATAGATGATATAGATGATATAGATGATATAGATGATATAGATGATATAGATGATGATATAGATGATGATATAGATGATGATGATATAGATGATGATATAGATGATGATATAGATGATGATATAGATGATGATATAGATGATGATATAGATGATAATGATGATGATAATGATGATAATGATGATGATAATGATAATGATAATGATAATGATAATGATAATGATAATGATAACGGTGATGGTCATGGTGATGGTGATGATGGTGATGATAATAATGATGATGATACTATAATGATTAAGATGATGTTCATGGTAACTGTGATGATGACGACGAAGACCACAATGATGACATTGGTATTGTCATTGACGATAATGATAAACATCATGAAAACAGTTGTAACGATGTTGTTAATGACAACGACGTCGATGATAATGATAGATATGATTAAGATGTTAATCCTGGCAATACTTATGACGATAACGGTGATACAATAACAATGGTGCTAATGACAATGAAGACAGATCGCCTAATGACATGCAGTTCATACGCTGCTCTGATATTCTTCAGACTTACATTCTCAGATGTCAGCTAAGGTAGCATCTATCCCTGCAAACGTTTCTAACAGAGAGCTAGGCTGGCATTGCCCACAAACGCTTTACTTTGAGGAAAGGAAAACATTTATTCGTTCCTTCTTAAACCACACTTTCTGTGTTTTCAAAGCTGAAAATTGATCTTTAACCCAAGATTTTATGTATCTAGGTGTTCGCGCTCGCTTACGGGGAGTTGCTACAGTGGAAGTCGTTGAAAAGAGCCAAGATTGCGAGTTAATCATGACAAAAGACTTCATGTACTGCCCAGTTCATTTACTAAAAACTGGTGAGTTGGCTTTTTCATATGCAGTATTACGTTTTATAAACTTCAATATACTTTATTATTTTTATTATTATTATTATTATTATTATTATTATTATTATTATTATTATTATTATTATTATTATTATTATTATTATTATTATTATTATTATTATTATCATTATCATTATCATTATCATTATCATTATCATTATCATTATCATTATCATTATCATTATCATTATCATTATTATTATTATTATTATTATTATTATTATTATTATTATTATTATTATTATTATTATTATTATTATTATTATCATTATTATTATCATTATCATTATCATTATTATCATCATTGTTATCATTATTATTATTGTTATTATTATTGTTATTGTTATTGTTATTGTTATTGTTATTGTTATTATTATTATTATTATTATTATTATTATTATTATTATTATTATTATTATTATTATTATTATTATTATTATTATTATTATTATTTCTTAAGATATAGAGGATTTCAACATTCGCTCATGACTGGATTATACATCGTATAACTAATTTTTTTTTTTTTTTTTTTTTTTTTTTTTAACTAAAACAGATAAAGACAGACAGAGACAGATCGACAAAGACAGAAAGATGGAGACTGACATAGAATAATGATGATAGTTGCGTATTTCAAACCTTCAGCGATTGTATTTGTTTGATAAAATAAACTCTATACTATCTTTGACCTTCCCTCTATAGATCAAAAAGATGGCTTTCTCTATCAAGGTTTTATAGAGATGCATTTTAATATCAACCTTGCCACAGTTGATCTTGCAAACTACTACAGTGATTCGAATGTTAAGATAGAATACCAGCTCGAGATGCAAGTGATCATGTGTCCAAATGTCTACGTTGACAAACCGAAGGATGGGTGAGATATTTTACTTTAAAATAACAAAAGCAGTGAATATAAAGAAATAACTTTTGTAGTTGTTTTTTTTAAATGACATTCATTTTTATCTTTACACCTTCCCATTCTTCTAAATCGGTCCATATTTTGGTTGGAAATAGTATATTTCAGTCTTTTCTTTATTACTTTTAATTTTTTGTTTTTTGTTTTTTGTTTTTTTTTTTTTTTTTTACAAAATTAATAATGTAGAGAACAAAAAGTAAACATAGGAAACAAAATGGTATAAATAAGTAAGCCAAATATGACTCCAGCGCAGGAAATATGAAGTGAGAAAATCAGTACAACTTTGTGAAGTCGAGAAAGTTTCCTGGATTTTCGAGGAAATGGAATGAAGAAAAACCATCCAACAAGAAATTTCGATTTTTTTTTTCATATGGCTGATTTTTGCAGCCAACATTAGATGAAGACAAGCCCGTTTCTTTGTTCTTTGTAAAGTTTATAAAAAGTGTCACTGTCCAGTGAAAATGTTTTATGCAAACTTATTAAACAGTTACATCAAAATTGCTTTTTTTTAATCCTTAAACTGGAAAATGGGAGAAAAAAGATCGCATAGTAATTTAATTGCGTTTTGAAAAGCACTCATTGAAATAGAGTGAAGAGATGTGTAAAATGGGTTGGATATAGTAGATTCGAAAAATAATTTTTTTTAAAAATTAAAGTTCGTACTTACTCAGTAATTTCAATTTATTGAAACTTAGTTATTGATATAATCACTAAATCTCTCAACGTTTAAAAGAGAATTACCCTTTGTCTTAGAGCATACCTCACCAGTGTCAAGGGAAGGAAATAATGTTTGAGTCAGATTCAAATCAATGAATACCGGTACTGAATTATACTTACAGTTTCTAACCATTTTTTTCAGGCATGAAGACTGCAATACACCTTGGTTGTTTCTATCCAAGTTCTACGTTCAAGGAGCTCAGTACATTGAGAAATCTTGTAACTATGTGAGAACATTATTTTTCCCCCCATTTGCTTCAATTCCTGTATGCTGACAAGATAACAAATTTTTTTTTACCGTTTATAACACTTCATTGTTTTAAAAGTACCTGTAATAATTTTAAATCCTGTTTGCCTAGAAACCTACATCGAGTAGTGCTCTTCATAGCTCTAACCCGCGCCACAATATTTACCCCATGTTTACCATCAAATAGCCCCAGAGCCAAAGAGATAACTTTTTACTGTCTTCTCTCCTGCAGAAGCCAGCACGGTTTGAGCAAGTCATTGCGTTCCGCTACCGAGACGACCTGCACTCTAAGTTGAAAATTACTGGACGCCTTCCGCGTACCGTGTTTGCTGTTGGAGATACCGTGAACTTTCCTGTAGTCCTCACTGGCTTGAGCGGAATTTCGAAGGAGCGCCAAGTGATGGCGACTGTTGCCCCGGTTCTTCTACAGGTATATGGAACAACTCTGAGAGTTTGTTTTTTTTTTTAATTTTATTATTATTTCGACTGTCAATCGACAAATATTAATGCCCTCTTGTTCTTATAGAATTAACTGGCTGAGATCTTTCCAACATGAGGAAGAAACACCAAGAATCTATAAAGCCTTTTGATGTAATTGACAGTTTTTGCTACAACTTTCTCACCGATTAAAATATACAGTTTTAAGTATGCAGTAATACTTGTATAACGATAATAAATTTTATTATTCATAAGTTTTAATGGGTTGATTTTTTTTTCGTTTTGTTTTTTACCCTTTTCGCTCTTTTTTTTTACTTTTCAGACGGTCCAAATATTAGCCTCTGCAGGTATATCTCTCAAACGGGTCATAAATACAGGTCCCATGAAACCACGTGAATGGTTAATAGGTACTCAACAGGAGAAAACCTTTTTCTTTCGCCTCGAGATAGCCAATATCTTGACCACCACAAATCTCTCAGCCGTCTTTCCTCCCGGCGGGTTTAAAGTGATGTATCATCTCAGGGTATTCTACTTTCACTTTTATTTAATCGTTTTGATATAGTATGGATGTGATGAGATGTTTCGCTATTTTTTTTTCTTTTTGTTTACTTAAACTGACATTTAAAATAAATCAAAAAGTTAATAAATGCTGAGATTATTGTGTCAAACCTTTTTTAGAATAATCTTTTCTACGACAATTAATTAACACTAATAATTTTTTGACGATGGGCCAAGACAATGTATGTAGTTCGATGATGTAGTGCATTAATATCGACTTGCGACTTTTCATTCAATTGGCAATTTTTGTTCCTTTATTGTTGATTTTTTTTGGGGGGGTCTTTTGAAAACATGTGTTTACATTATCCACATTGCTATCTTTTTTTATATTATTCGTCCTTCCTTAAGCTGCTTCTTCAGCTACATCGTGATCGTTTTTAGATAAGTTTGAATGAGATAAAAGCGGACTAGAAATATTTTTTTTAATTTGCCATTAGTGTTGAATTGGATTGTTTTGCAACCCAACAACATCAGAGACGGACAATGATATTTAAAAATAGTTTTTGATTGTCCAAATATGTATCCAACATGAAATGTCACCCGTTTCAGGTGCTACTGAGCGTACCAGGTATAGAAACTCCTTTGGTCGTCTTGAACAAGCCAGTCTCCATCATAGGTTGCCCAAATCAGCGCAAGAATAGTGGAAATGGTATGGGCTACATAACTGATCGCTTAGTTTTTCATTTAATTTTTTGTTTGCTCGTACTCTTTGTTCTTTATTATTACAGCTCGCCTTTTATTCGTTCCTTCAGTCTCTAATATATTTTCGTCTCTGTGGTCATTATTACATGTCCTTTTTTTTTGCTGGCTGAACCACTGTAATGATGTTATGTGTTAATAGTATCTTCCGCCTATAACTCCTTCCATCAATTTTTTTGAAAAGTCTTATGCGTGAAAAGTGATGAATATAAGCCAGGAAAAGAAACTAATTTGAAGTGTTTCAATGCACGTTTCTCTTGTGAAGTAATATTAAACGTTGTTATGTGTCATCAAGAGGTGTCTAATCAATGAAACGGCGAAAGGCTTCTGGTTTTGATTGAAATGTTAGAAATTATATTGACATTTTTTAAAATCTTTTTTTCCAGTAAAATTTGTTTTTCATGTTAAGCTTGTATACAAATTAGCGCTGTAAGACATTTAAATTTTTTCCCATAAAGCTTTAAATCTATATTATCTTAAGATTTATTAATCCAATTCAATACTTTCCTTTATGAAACTAGTCATGTCAAACCATCTCTTGTGTAAGTTGAAATTAGAGCAGTCATGTGTTTTGCAGTTTTCTGTACTTCCTCGTATATGTGGTTTAGAGGCTCTTAAATAAAAAAAATTGTTTTTTTTTTCAGGTGCTGGGTTGAAAAAACAGAGCATTTTATTGCCTCCACAAATAGAGATCTTAGATTGTGCCAGCAGTGATGAAGACAATTTGATAGGCGACGATTTCGTGGCACCCTTAGACAAAGAAATCGGTGATATTGACAAAAATGATTTACCACCAGACCAGCTACTCAAAAGGATGCAAGGTGCTTTAAAATTGTGCGATAACTGCACGTTGGATGCTCTCTTCTACTTCTTAGATGTCGATGTGGGACCAAAAGAGTTCATATCAGAGCAACCATTGTCCACAAAAGAGGAATTGGAGAGACAAAAGTCAGATCGAAAGCTTTGCAAGAAAGCTGCCAGGTGCTCACCAGTTTCAAACTCCGATGCCGCGAATACTAATGCGTTCAAAAACATCGCAAGTGATTCAAAACTTAGGTTGGGCACGCAAGAGCACAGAAATGTTCTACACATTTACGCAAAAAAGGCCGCTTGTCGACTTTTATTCAAACGATATTGGCTGCTGGAGAATATGCCTGAAGAATCTGAGGAAGAGGAGACTTGTCAAACCTTGGAAGAGACAACTTTGAAAAGGTGTGTTGTGAAATCCTACAAGTGGGACAGTTTCAACGATATTGCTGTTTTTGCAGAGACAACAACTTATGACGTCAGCGACAAGATCGAAAAGCCCGGACCATGTTATTTTGTCTCGGCCATTGATCCGAGAATAGGGCAGCTTTTTCTCCCTGATCCCGACAGAGCTAAATCTGTAGAATCCCGACCTGGTCATTTTTACATGGACACATCCTCAGAGCTCGTGTTGCAACTTGGCCTGCCAGAAAATAGAAACAAGATTCAGGTAATAGAAGAAAGCAAGAAAAAAGAAAATAAGCCTGTAGGCAAAAATTCTATAGAATTCCCAGGTGGACAGCGTACTGAGATTCAGAGGGTACCAATATCCCAAAGGTTGCTTGCACTGAAACGCAAGAGCAAAGGAGTTTGTAAACTTGAATGCATTATGGAAGAATCGACCATTACTGAAAATAATAATCTATCTGCTAGCATTGAGGATCGACGTGACTTAACATGTATCAAAAGGACGAGCGGCAAATTAATCGAAAATCATGAAGGAACAAATACCGAGGTAGTTAAAAGTTTGAAAGACTCGGATAATCCAAAGAACGATATCAAAACCAAACCTTCTGATCACCAAAACACTGCGCAAGGCAATGATATTTGTGAAAATAACAATCAGAAAATTGAGTTGGAGAACAAATCCCATGGTAATTTCGAATGTCTCGACAACATGTCAGGCGACGACAAAGCAACAGAAGCAGTGCAGATGGACACAAGAGACGAAACAATAGGAAACATTGTCGTCTCTTCAGATAAAAAATCCCAAGTTTCAAAGGACAGTTACAATGGCGAGACAATGCATCAAAATCACGATAAAATCGATATTTTGGGAGCCTGTGAAAACAATGCTAGTTTGAAAGGTACAGAAGAGAATGAAAAAGTTGAACAGATTGATAACAGAATTGAAGTCGACCCTTGTGAGAGTGACGAAGCAGGCACATGTGTTGATAATCTTAAATACGAGCACAGTGAATCCATCGCAGACAAAATAGATGAAGTGTGCACAGATCATGATATCGTAACCAAAAGTTTGAAAGACACTCAGGGAATAAGAAATACAGCCGAATCAAAAACTGGAGAAAATCTAAAGGAAGAGGATAACTCATGCGAAACAATAGGGTACATTGTTGTCTCTTCAGATGAAAAATCCCAAGTTTCAAAGGACAGTTACAATGACGAGACAATGCATCAAAATCACGATAAAATCGATATTTTGGGAGCCTGTGAAAACAATGCTAGTTTGAAAAGTACAGAAGAGAATGAAAAAGTTGAACAGATTGATAACAGAATTGAAGTCGACCCTTGTGAGAGTGACGAAGCAGGAAAATGTGTTGACGAGCGCAGTGAATCCATCGCAGACAAAATAGATGAAGTGTGCACAGATCATGATATCGTGACCAAAAGTTTGAAAGACACTCAGGGAATTAGAAATACAGCTGAAGAATCAAAAAATGCAGAGAGTCTAAAAGAAGAGGATAACTCATTCGAGGTTTTCACTGAGTCGCGCTCTGAGGGTGTTGGAAAAGACAACATAGAACAAAAGGATTTTAAAAAAGGCAGCTCAACTGCGACCAGTTCATCGAGTGGAAGCAAGTCATCTGAAAGCCATAGTCTGAACGAAAGTTTCAATAAAACTGAAGTACCCTGTGGGAAGTTACAGAAGGCGCAACGACATCCAGTAGTAAAAAAGAAAAAGGCTAAGAAAAAAATGATGAGGAAGAAGATGAATCAAGATAAACGAGCATGTGAAGAGAATGGGTCCGATGAGCATTACGGCGAAAAACAGTCGCAAAACAGCGATCTTGAAGAAGAGGAGTCCAGTTCTTGTCAAGGAGATAGAGAAACTGCGCAAAACTGTCTCAATGAAATTGTGCAAGAGATTATAACTGGGCTTGATGGGGCACATGGGCGATATGATAGCGTAGATCATTGTCAAATGGATAAAGTTGACAATATCTTATCGGTTCCAGAAAATGCAGATGAATCACTAAAATCACAAGGTACCACATCTCCCATTCCTATTAGTGAAAGCGAAGTAACTTTACCAATTAAGAACTTCACAGAAAGTATTGCTTTGACAGTGAATTCTGAACATACCTCAAGAAAAAAAGTGCATTTCTCAGATTCTAAAAATCATTGTTCTGAAAACAAAGAGGCGTTAGAGAGCAATTGCACCCAGGAGTCGCCAGTAAGCAACCTTGAGGATCTCTCAGGTGGTGAACAGTGTAAAATATCACAGGCTGAAAGCGTTGTCCAAGAAAACTTAAAGTCAAGGGATATCAGTGAGAAGAATGAAATTGGTTACGAAATTGCAAAACCAATGAATAAAAGCTTTGGGGGTGAATTTAGAGAAGAAAACAATATCAAGAACAAGATGCAAGAACTAACAATCCTTTCTTCAACAATTCGCTCAAAGGTCGGTGTGATTTCTCACAACATGGATTTTAAAAAGGAAACGGACATAAATCAGCGGGATTCGAAAAAAGATGCCGAGGAACCAATGAAAACAGTAGCAAGTACCAAAAAGCCAAATAAAAAGGATTTTGCTAGTTTAGCCCTGAAAATCGATGGCAATTCTGAAAACGATAAAGTGTGTCAGCAGAGCAGTCGTGATCAAAAGAAAGAATTCTTTGTGTTAGATTGCAATTTGAATAATACAGACAACAAAAAGTCTTTAATGTATCAAGTAAAAAGCTCAAGTAATACAATGCCAAGAGAAACACTTACAAAAGCAGGCGTTAACGATAACCGACATAATAGTTTCGAAAAGGCTCAGGAAATCAGCGGTTCAACTAAAATGATGTTGCAAAAACATAAATTTAAAAAAGCTTTTGAGGGCATAAGTGATGATGGAACACTTGGCAAAGAGAACTCGAAAATAAAAAGGCCACTTAGAGAAGAAACCAAGAACGCATATTTTCCTCTAAAATTGGAAAATTCAAGAAATGAACAGCCTAATCCCGAGTGTCATAAGGACCTGTACATGAAAGAAATAAACTCTGGTCCCCGATTTGGTGAGGGTATAGAAAATATTACTGTTGGCTTGCCTGAAGTTTATAACAAACTAACAGATGAAAATATTCACCAAGCATCACCTAAAGACAGTGATCCTATTGGAACCGATAATATTGCTCTCCATCTAGGAGCAGTTGCTGGTGAAAATGTCTCCGATTCCGCGGAAAGAAGTAACAGTGAATCTAAGGACAAGAACCAGATTGGAATGTCTTTTCTGTTAAATACTGAAAAATCAAATGTATGGAAAAGTGAACATTTTGAATCAATTGATATTGAAATATTTATTGAAAACGAACTCAGAGCTTGGGCCAGCAAACTAATCTTAAACATATGGGATTTAGATGAAGCAATACAGAAAAAATCAGAAAGCAACAGTGGTGTGAATTCAGATTATAAGTCTCCCAATATTGACATGCCCGAGTCATCATTACGTGGTGAAGAGATCAAAAGAAGCAACTATTCCCCTATAACGTATCAAAATCAAGGACAGAAAGCCTGTGGGTGTGAAAATGCAGATAAACTAAACGGCACTTCCTGTTCAAAAGAGCTCCCTGATCTTCTTAACAACAATATCACTATTGATGACAGTACGTGCGACTTACTACGAATAATATTTGGCTCCGAGGGTGCAGGTGAAAAGTTGAACCAGCTGATTAGGTATATGAAACATTATCTATTCGGAGACCATCAGAATTTCCCTAATGGAACACAGATGTACAATCTCCTAAGCTTCCAAAAAACTTTAAACCAGCTTTGCTGTTTAGCTTCATCCATTTCGAAGATTTCAAAAGATAGGCAATCATCTTCCCAATCTACCACCATCGTTGAGCCAAACATGGAGCCAAAAACTGTGACAGTTCCTGGGGTGCATTTAGTACAAAACATTGAAAATGTTGTTTTCGACAATCAAGAGGAAATTAACTGGCAAAATGATTCAAACCAAGCAGTTCAAGCTCAACAGCTCAGACCCTCGACTGATACAGCTACATTTAAAGAGGTGAGTAATCAGTTAAAGGCAAAAGATGAAAGATCAAAACAGCATGGTAAAATTAAAGATGGCCAGGGCTTGAATCTCCAAATACAAAACCAAGGAAACTCTAAAGGATCGGCTTCCAGCTATGGTTGTTCGCAAGATGAAGTCGAGCAACAAGGAAAATCCGTGCATGGTGTGCATATAAACCATCCCTCTTCTGATGGACCAGAGCACCAAACGATTTCAAGAATGCATGGCGATTTTAATAGCTCGACACAAAAGCAACATCTGACAAAGAAAGTAAGAATTTTGAAACGCGAGTCTCATGAAAACGGTATTATGCAATTTCAACAGCAACAGCAAAAAGTTGGGCAAGTCGTGTATGAAAACGGAAAGGAAGTTCATCAAATACACCCAAGACAAAAAAATGTGTCCTGTGTTGATCGTTCAGAGGTATCACAAGCAGAATCTCATGTTACATATTCCCAGATTGACAATTTTCCACATCGATGTCAGATTTCTATGTCTGAAAATCAGCGCCAATACGGCAACCAGTTGCAAAACCATGAGAAACAGGGAGTAAATAGCAGATCATTCAACTTCGATTCCAGACAATCCGTAAATATCGCACATGGAAGACAAACTAAACAAGAGAAAATGAATCAGCTGCAAGACAAACCATTCGAATATCGTCATCAAAATGTTGGGTTGATGCCGGCACAGGCTCCTGTAAGACAACCACAGCAAGCTGCGCAATATCAACAACTGAGACATGGTAACCCTTCTGAATATAAGAAAGACTTCTACAGTTGTGAATATCAACTTTTTCCAAGCTCTGGCATGAACTGTAATGGTTATAGCAATATGTCTATGCCTAATCAAACATATCCAAGACAACCTAGCAATCCACCGTCACGGACTCCCAGTCATGCCTTTAAGCACTTGAAGTACTCTAGTCTAAATCATGACAACCCAATAAATCAAACCCCGCAGTCTCTCAAGTCAACAAATAGCTCAAATGTATTGAGTCCACTTCTCTCGAACCCAGATTCACACCGGGAACAATCTTCGAGTCAGGGGAGTAGCCAATATAATTTGACAAATCATGCTCAACCTAATAGATGGTGGGAACATGCACAAGAAGGTCTCGGATTCCGTCATCCTAGGCAGTTGCAGCAAAGATATCAGCAGAAAAGGCTGCAAAAGCTAGAAACTGAATCATTGCAAAGTCACCAAGAGATGCAAGAGTCTATGAAATTCGAAGCATTGCAAAAATGGCAGCAACAAAAGCCGTCCCCACAACGGCACCAACACAGCAGGCAACAGCAGCAGTGTAATTTTCAACAAAATCATCAGGGTGAAGAGATACCACAGGAAGAAAATTCTCAATTATATCCGAAACGGCAGCAAGGGCAACAAAGCCAACAAACATGGAGGCAAAGGAACCAGCGACCGCAAGAGTGGCAACAAGAACAGCAGCAGTGGCAGCAGCAGCAGCAGCAGCAACAGCAACAACAGCAACAACAGCAGCAGCAGCAACAGCAGCTGGGAGGGTATCAAGAGCAACAACAAGAACAACAAAGCCGGCAGGACATAGGGGAGAGGCAGCAAGAAAGACCGCAACGTCGTCATCGTCAAGCGCCAGAACAGCGACCTCCACGCTTTCAACACCAGCAGCACTATCAAGAAGACCTGGAGACAATTGCCAGTCGAGGCATCACACAAAGAGAAGAGAACCAAGTGCGTATTTATAATAATGTTTCATCATACACATCTACGCACAGTTTCAGGAACCAACAGCCTCAGTTCAATCGACAGCAATCGGGACGCTTCTCACCTAACTCCTACAGAGGGTCCCAACAACATCGCATTTTCCAACCTCAGCGGTCTCAAAGGAGACCACCTCGTCTCAGCAATGGATCAACGTCTGGAACAAGATAGTTTGTCCATACAATTGTAAAATATTACAGGGTGTGTAGAGTTCTGAAAAGAACAAGCGAGACGGAAATAAACCTTTTTCGTAATAATTATGGAGGAGTAACGAAATAAATTACTGTTAACACATTCGGAAAACGAATAGGCCTATGGATTTAAGGTCATGATGTAATATTTTAATCTGGAGACGTGCGATATACTCGCTATTTGTCAGTGGCTGGTTTCGACTCTGCATTTTAAAGTTGTAGGATTGTTTGATATTTGTTTTGTAATGTGAAGGAAAATATTTTAAATTAAACCTAATATTCTTTAAATGTTTTTATTCTATCCATCTTAAAGATATACTTTCGATTTTCGCATGGAAAAAAAAGTTTAATAATTTTTTATTTATTTATTTCTACTATTTACAAGTTTAAGATTTCCATAATAATTTATAATTCAATGTCTGTATTAATTCATTCAATTACTTTTAATATATGAAGTTTTCAATGTTTTTAAATATTTCAAATTGTATTGCAATACGCCACGATATTCAAAGAAAATAATCGTAAAATGTATTGTTTATAAAGTTTTAAAGCATTTTACCAATTAAAAAAACATTGCGTCAACCTGTATTTTGTTGAATTATTGCTGTTTCAGTTTCACTTTTCTTTTAAACTGTTACATTTAGGTTATGTTTATATCATCTTTATCATGGAGGACTCTAGAGCCCGCAAGTTCGTGAAATATTACGGACTTGTGAGAGCTTATTAAGAGGTTGTTCTGATATTGAACCAAAATGATCGCAAGTTTAGAAGTCTAAGAGGAATTTCATATTTGTGTAAGAACTCTTATGGAGCGGATGGACTTTTTCGGATCATTACATCAAGTGACATCTTCGAAAAGATAAAAGAAAAAAAAAGTTAATTTTAAACGAGAGAAATCGCCACATAATTAAACGTTTCTTGAAAATAAAGATCAAATGCATACACCCTAAAGCATTCTACGACAGTAAACAAGACGCAAAATTTAGCTTGTGGGCTTATTAGTTGCCACAAATTACGGTAGGCCTACATCTGGATTTGGAATTAAATCCATGAAGTTGGTCTTTGAACACCATTTTTTTTTTTTAATGAAAATTCCATATCATTTAAAAAATCTTATGATCCTACGATGCCTAGTCACAATTGTATTTTATCATAATTCCGTACACTTTAATTTTTAGTGCATTCCAATCATTTTATTTATACACCATTTAATGATTCAATAGATGCAGAATTTTTGGAAATGGTGGTGGTGGAAGCAGTTGGCAGTAGTAGTGGGCGCCTTTAATTTTTATGGCATTCAATGGTTGTTTCTGATGAGATTTGGTTCTTCTCAAATCAATATTCAAAATCATTCAGAAAAGCTTTGTACACACCTGCGGCATGAATCTGATCATAGTGGTGTATATTTGGTATAAGCCATGCTCTCTTTGAGTTGAGAGCTGACGAGTGCTGACGTATTTTTATTTCGATGGTCGAATCTCACAGAGGCAGGCATTTTTTTCATTTTCACCCAGACTTCTACCCATTGCCTAGTAGTACCTCAAACTCTGGCTCTAGAATATTATATATTATTATTGGTGACAGTAGCTGTAGCAGTCATAGACCTAAAAATAGTAGCAGTTACTATAGTGAGGTGGTCGTGATGGTAGTAAAGGCAGTGGTAACTGATCACAAATAGTAATGTAGATTTAGTTTATTGTAAACTATGTGCGCTCACAAAAGTTTCCAAATCAATCGGACCAATGCCATAGAGAAACGTAAGCTGTGGCAACGAATCATCTGTGCCGCTCTGCAATATCATCAGGCTTCAGGTTTGATTTGGGGGAAAAAAAGAAAAAGCTGAAACCAAGCTCTTTGGCAGCCTAAAAGACTTGCAGTGCACGTTTAAGTTTCCCAAAGATTCAGACAGTGTTACAGGGTACCGCTACATAATAATACTATTATCCTTGTCTAGGCCTACTGCGTTGTTTGAAGGAAGAAAAAAAAATATAAGTTCACGTTTTACTGCTGTTGACTAAGTTACAACTATAATCGCCTTGTTTCTTACTATGTATCGTTAGTAGAATAGCTATCATGACATTATAATCACAAGTAACATTAATGGCTCGAAAGGTTTCTCAAAGAAGTCGAAAGAACACAAGTAAACTGCGGTAAAGGCAATCTCCTTTCACAAAGAAATATAGCACACACTGAAATTTATTAGTATACATAACTATTCGACAACCGCCTTTAAAAGTTATATAATTTATCTCCATAATGTGAGATCGGTGTCAGTTATAACGTTCATAATAGGCCAATATCTAGAAGGATCTAGATCTAGATCTAATCTAGATCTATTTTCTATTTTCTGCATTCAATTCTTGTTTTTAGAAATAGATCTGAGTCAAGAATAAGTCTAGATCTGAACCATGCTCGATTCTAGATTAGATGGATCTCAAGATCAACAAACTTGAGGCTAAGAGGAAATTCCTTTTGGTCCACTAATAGTAATAGTACTAAAGAGTTGGAATAGATCCATTTTTCATAAGCGCAATCTAGATCCAGATCAGCCTACAAAGTTCTTATTTTTAAAATGTGCAGAATATTTTCATGTCAGTCATCTTAATTACACAAAGATCTTGATCTATTATAATGTGAATGCTAGCCCATGTAAACTGCTGCTGCAAAATTTGTGGCAAAAAAATCGAAGACTTATGAGACAAGGACTTTGTCTTAACATTTTATCTAGCCTATAGATTCATCATGAAAAAGCTCAAATAATATTTCAACAAATGCAGTTAATGTTTATTATGAGTCTTTTTTTGTTTTATAACTTTACACCATTAGGAGCTTTTTTAAAAACTTGAGTTAAATTTTGTATTATTATAGAGCTAAGATCTTTGTCATATAGACTCACCGTCTCTATTGTCCACTCCCATATACTACTTAATGCAAAGATGACAAAGCCAGACTTTTGATTGATTTTTTTTTCTTTTTTACTTTTTCTGTCTATCTATGAACTTATATATATAGATATACATATATAAAATAAATAAATATATAGAATTATATGCTACATCTGTATACAGTTGCAATTGATGTTTCCAGAGACCTGAATAACCCTGTTGAATTTGAGTGCTTTAAACTTAGTAAAGTCTATTCTGGATTTTTTATAATTGTTAGCTTTCATTTTGTTAGACTGTAGGATTGCATTAATAAAAAATCTTCAAAAGGATGTTGGGTTAAGACCATTCACAAAAAAGGAGCTCCTCAAGCTGTTGAGTAATAATTTTACACCCCAAGCCCACAAACTACAGACATTTTTTTTTACTTAAAAAGGCTTGTTGCTCTTGTATCCATGACAAAAATAAAAAAAAAGACCTTTAAGTTTTATGACAGCCTATAGATCATAATATGAACATACAATGTAAAGCAAGCATTAATTCCTGGTCCAATAAATTTTATTTAAAGCATGCTATGAAATACAAATTATCACCTTTTTGGTAGTTTAAAATTTTTCTGAAAGTATAATTTGGTAAACACAGCTGTCTGCTAGCATATCGTTTAGTTCATCGCTAGTCTGATCAGGGTACAAAATGACAGTTAAACAATGGAAATATAACTTCACATGTGCTTTTAAGCTCAAGTTTAAATTGAAAACTTGGTTTTTATGAAATATAGAATTTTAAATAAGTTAAATGGGTTAGAAGCTAATGAAAGGATTTCCGCAAAGCCTGTGTCTCTGGCACATTTCATGACCCTTTTAAATGTTGCATTAAAAAATTTCTTTCAAAGAGCATAAATACATTTTCTTCCTATATTACAGCATTTTGATGCATGACTGTCAAAAAAGTTGTTATTGGTATTTCCATAATGATATACCGAGGAGATCAGACTTGAAATTGAGTCTGAAAAGTCTGTTTGTTTGTATGTATATGTATATATATATATATATATATATATATATATATATATTTATATGCTCTGGATTCATATTTCTCTCACCACAAGTGTGCTCAGTTTATTTAAACATTAGTTGTGAGAAAAAAAAAATGACCTAAGTATTACCCAATAAAGAAATTCTTAAGTAAGAATTTGATGCTCATTCACACTTGAAATGAATTTTATATTTCACAACCAGAACTTAGTATGCTTTAAAGGAGATTCCCTTGTAAGAAAAACAATTTAACGAATTTAGCTGTCCAGAATTGATACTACCACCACTTCTTGATACTTTGATTAAAGTTTCAGGTTGATCAATCCTTCTGACAAATTTCTTTAAACAAAAAGTATAAATAGATTTATCATGGATTGCTCATGAAGTGCATCTCATAAACACAGGCACAGGTTAAAAACTAGTACAGGTAGAAGAAAAGCAAAAACAGCAGGTTTTTAAGAAGAGGACAAGTTTGTGCTTTACACTAAACAGTACCAGAGAAAAAAACAAAAATCAAACTGATTATGAGGCAACAAAATATTTAATAATAAGGTAAGAACCATTTATTATAGGAAATGCTACCACAAGTGACTGTCGGCTTTACTATTCAGATAATTATGTTTAAAGATCCGTGACCCAAGGTAACCTGAACCCAGTTCATAAGGTCCAGCAGCTCAACTGAATGGTGATATAGCTAAGTACATTGCCTCTGAACAGCATGTCAAAAATAATTTATCACAAGAAAAAAATAAATTTTGAAAAAAGGAAAGGTACTAGATTCCATAATGAACAAGCTAAGATTCATGCCCTATGGAATATAGGTATTGTGGCGTCTCACTCCACACATTATCACAACCGCACTGACACTGGACATTGCTACACACATATTACCAGTATTTTAGACTGCTCAGTGCTATGGGACTAGTAGTGTTGTTTACTTTCTCAAGCGGGACACACACCTCGAGATAGATGATCACAAGCTCACCTCTCCAGATCTCATCTTCATTACAACCAACTTTTTAACCAGATGATTCGAAGATAATTAAAGTTAAGAAACTTATCAAAGTCTTGTTTTAATTTAATTATCTTTTATTGTAACAATAACTAATCATTACAGTATTGTCTTTCAATTTTCTTTTTTTTTTATATATATATATCAACAGATAACACTCTGCAAGTCATAATCATTATTGATTTATCTTCAAAAGATGATGAAAAATTTTATGGTTTAAGGTCAGAGATAATTGTCACAGCTTGACATAAGAAGTGCCATCATGAATCCTTTTCGGAAGTTTTCTCACGAGTCAGTAGAGACAGCAGTGAGCATCATCCTTCGTGTGCCTGCTTTGTTCCTCATCGAGATCTGGTGGCGCACAAATCCTCACACAGTCATATCACAATTACACTCAGATGATGTGGAGATCCTTGTTACTGTTGCCTATTATATGAGTAAGTGGATAAAGAACTTCAGGAATTGCTGGTTTTTATTACAAATTCTGACATGATAAAAATAATCTATGTATTTTTTAAATTGAAGATGGAAAATTTCCTTTCTTTTTCAGTGTTTAAAAATTGGTTCTAAGATTAAATAATATACATACATATAAATTTATATATAAAACTCATGTATATGGTCCATTGAAGGTCTTGAGATTTAATGTTTAACTGGAATTTCTCTTTTTTGTATTCTAATTATAAAATCCTGAAAATAAATAATCAGGAACGTCCACTCTCCCCCATTTATTTAGGTTACATTTAAAAAAAAAAAAAATTGAGGACTGGAAAAAATCTTTCTTTTAAACAAAACAAAAAAAAATTTTGAATAGCTAAAATTTCAAATTTTCAGATGTTTTGGCAGAATTGTAAAGGTTGTCTCTTGTCAGTGCTGACACAATGGAGGCAAGAAGAGAGGAAGAGAAATAGAGAAAAAAAAAAAAATAAGAATAAAGTAGATTTAGATACGGGTGTTTGCACTAGAATTAATCTAGGAATTAGAAGGAAATAGCCGTGACTCTTCCTCGAAAAAGATCCTAAGGCCTCAACCTGATCTCTACTGTTTTGCTAGATTCAACCTCTGGCTCTAGATTGACTGATAGCTGCAAGGTGCCCTCAGTACAATCAGAGAATGATTTCTTTTGTTTTTGTTTTTTTCATACGTAATAAAGCCTAGCTCTAGCTGAACTGAAGAGGGCGTTGTTAAGTGTAATTTGTCATTATTTATGGCTTATGTGCTAAAGAGCTCTGGTTAAGCAGCCAACTTTAAATTTTATTTTTTTGTTTCTTATTTATTAATTGTGCGTGAAAAGAAAGATTGAAGGAGTAAAATGTCTTGCATTTAAATTTTAGTTTCATTTTCTTTTATGTATTTATTTTGAGGGATAAACTAATGCTTTTGAGGAAATAGACCTAACTGTTTTGATCTTTCTCAATAAAAAATGAAAAAAAATACATTTCCTTGAGATTTCTGCTCTTTCTGCAGCTCTTATCATGGCTGTGGCAGTGGCAACCCTTCCTTTGAGACATTTAGTGACTTTTTACATCTACTTGGTTTGTGCTGGTCTAATGGGTGTTGCTGGACTCATATCCAGAGCATATGTTGCCGGAGAGAAAATGGAGCATGATACAGATCTGGATGCTGCTGGCGGAAGCAGTGGAGCTGAGAAATATTCTGAAGAAGGCATCACAAGCTTGCTGGACAACCGTCGTCAAATAGAGCGCTTGTTTTTCCATGTATTGGCGCAGGTGTTCATTGCTGCTTTGGTTGCTTACCTTATGGAGATAAAGAACTGGGTAAAGTTTACGCTCTTGGCTTTTGCTCTTCCAGTGGTTGCAAGACTAGTGGGATTTCCTGTGGCAGAGTTGCATCTGGTTCATAATTTTGCTACTGTATACACAATTCTGCTTATTCTTTTCTGCATCTTCAATAATCTGGGTAGCATCATTGACATCTGTAAAGAAGGCATCAGCATGGCTGTAGTTACAATTCAAACTTTTGGCATCATCCCAGTTGCTTTAACTTTTTGGAAGACAATGGCTCTTCCAGCACAGCTCCTTCTTTTCTGGGGCCTCATGTTTGTCCTTCAGATTTATGTTTATGTGTATGGGGAGAGCATAGGTCTTTGGCATGAGGGATGGCTTGTAGTACTGTTGGCCAGCATGGGTGAATGCTGTGCTACTCCTGTGAGCCTGTTGGCTCTGTGTGTGGCAATAACCTACACATCTTGTGCTATTCTCAGTCTCACCAAGCTCTATCTTCAGGGTTTGGATGCCTATGATAATGACACAATGCGGGGCTGGACTGAGGGTTTCACAATGTTGCTTATTGCTGTCCAGACAGACTTGCTGGATCTTAGGCCATTGCAAAGAGCTTTTCTCATGAGTATCTTGCTGTTTATTGTTGGCACTTCTCTTATTCAATCTATGTATGAGATTGCAGATCCTGTGCTTCTTGCTTTGAGTGCTTCTCACAATCGCAGCATCTTGAAACATTTGAAAGCAGTATCTCTTTGCATAATTCTTTGTTTCCTACCCCTCTACATGACATATTTTATCTGTCAATATTTTGATATGGATTTCTGGCTCATGGTGATAGTGTCTAGTTGTCTGCTCACTTCAGTTCAAGTCATTGGCTCTCTGGTAGTTTATACTCTCTTCATGTATGATTTTCTGAGATCAGAGCCATGGGAAAATCTGGATGATATAATCTACTTTGCAAGAGCAGTCACAAGGGTTATGGAGTTTATTGTGGCAGTATTTGTTGTTTGCTTTGGTTTAAAGGAGTCTGTTGTCGGTGAGTGGAGCTGGATCAATTCCATTATTCTAGTTGTGCATTGTTACTTTAATGTGTGGCAAAGGCTGCAGAGTGGCTGGAAAAGCTTCTTGCTACGCTGGGAGGCAGCCAAGAAGGTGGAGTCTCTACCCCAAGCCTCAGCAGATCTCCTGGCACAGCATGATGATGTGTGTGCCATCTGTTACAGTGAGATGCGTACAGCTTGTGTCACGCCATGTGCTCATCTCTTCCACAGCATCTGCTTGCGCAAATGGTTGTATGTGAAGGAAACTTGTCCCATGTGTCACAGAGATTTATCAGTGTCTTCTGGTTCGGAGAAACCTGAAATAGACACTGAGCACAGAGACAACAATTCTCCAGATAGTGCTGAAGAAAATGTCAGAGACGGGGATGACATAGATAGGTCACTAATAGTCAATTCAGATAATTCCAGCAGCTCAAGTGGCCTTACTGAAATGGAAGATGATGACCCTGACATTGATTACGATGAGGCTGAGCTGGCTGAAGCAGATCAGTAAAATTTAATGGAATGAAATCTTAGCATATATGTATGTTACCCTTACAGTGTTTTGTTTAGCTAATACTATTAGCAAAGTCAACAATAAAATCATTCAGTAATGATTATATGAACAGTTTCCTTTAAGAGAAAAACTTGTATATATTTATTATATTTAAACTTGAAGTCTTCCTCGGCAGGGTTCAAAACTAAGTCTTTTATCTTTGTATCGATAGGTCACCATGATAAATTCAACAAACATCCCTTGAAATTTCAGGAAACTGAGCTATTATGAGCCAATAATTTCTCATAATTGTGTCCCCCATTAATTACGGTGGATTGAGAAACTGTAAGTGAATTGCTGTCTCAAGGCAAAGACAATAAAATGTCTTCTGACACTCAAATCTTAATGTCATTGGCATGTGCATGTAAAATCTGGCTATATCAAATAAGAAACAAATAATTTAAACAGATTTCTTTTCTCTTTGTAGGCTTATTTCTTATTCAAAGAAATCATTATGAAAACCAGGATAACTTTGGAATAACTGCATTTCAAATACAGTCCAGAGAATCACATCAAGCGATAGCCTAAACGAAGTTATAAAATTTTGTAAACTGAAATCAAAATCTGCGCAGGTTTTTCAAGCAATACTGTTTTTCTTTTTACTTTTTCTATACATTTTCTATTCTTTTTTCACAAACGAAGGTTCGGCATTTTAAACTATAAAACTACTTTAAAAAGTGATTATATAACCAGTGCCATCAATTCCACACTCTACAATTTTCTACTATAAAATTAATGTTTGAGGATTAATTTTTTTTTGTGTGTGTGTGTGTGTGCTTCCATTACCCGTTCATAAAAAAACTTTATTATTAGGCTGGTCTGTTTAGTTTTCAAGACATCATAGGGATTTTTAATCAGAAATGTGTTCCTATTAAGATCATCTTTCAATGAGTTGGAATAGTAGCATTTCTAACAAGATCCAACACTTAGAAACGAGACAATTTTTTTTTACTATTTTATGGTTCTATATTAATTGTCAAAATATAAAATAAAAAGAGAACCCGATTCCAAGATCTGCACCAAAAGTTCTCAATTGGTTAATGATGGTATTGAAAGGAATTCTTATTTTTGGTATTGAATTATAATTGGCTGAAGTAGTGAAATCGAATAATTCACATTCAGATGTTTTTTCAAAGCTGTTTTACTTCTCCTGAGAAATTAATTGAAGAGCACCCACAGTATTATATGTTTTTGGGGTTATTTTTTTTTTTAATTTGCTTTATCACAAAGCAATAGGGTGATAATCATTATGAATGCATGCATACATAATCTTTTATATATATATATATATATATATATATATATATTTATATATATATATATATATATATATTTTCATGATGTCACTCACAGAACTGAAGTTCAGAATCATTTCATAATTTGTTCATAAATCCAAATCTTCTGAGTTTGCGTATAGAACAACCATTAACACAATGTCTCAAGCTATATTTTTACTGAAACCCATACTAAAAAAAGAGCGAACCATGGTGGTTGAATTTTTTTTCTTTTTACTTACCCCTTGCTAATTCCATAGTAATGAAGGATTTTTTTTTTTTATTTTACATAAAAGCTGATATGTATATACGCTTCATAATTACTATTATTTTTCTAGACTGATAAAAACCCCTGTAGATTTAGTGAGTTTGATTTACATATCCATGTCCATCTTTTTAATAATGAAATGCTAGTCATATATATGTGCCAATATTGTTCCTTAATGCACTTTGCCTTTGTCAAAGCCTAGATTTATTTGAATTGTCAAAACTATGATTATTGTGGGGGGGGTTTTATCAGTGTGGTTTAATGTTATTAATACTTTTATCCACTTTGAGTTAAGGTCATTATGTATGAATGTGCTCCCTTTAATTTCATTATGGCTTTAAAACCTCTCATGTCTTCATATTTAAAGGTTGACAACACATTTATTGTGTTACTGATATCAATGACAAAAATATGAAAGAAAATTTTGTTAATTATGAACAGAGATTCAAGCAGAGCTTTTTGAGTACTGAACTTTTAATTTGCTCATCCAATTAATTATCCTATAATGGTAAGCAGCGCTGATTGACTTAAGTCTGGATCCCAAGAAAGTGGGCCTTTAATACATTACTTTGATTTTTTCTTAGCTATCTTATCAATTCAAAGCAAGTAATTTCTATAGATAAAGTTCTTATGCAAAAATACTCTTGCTAATTATGTAAGTTAGGACGTAATGTAGGAGCTAGATGCTGCAGATAAGCTGTTTTTTATATTAGTAAAATAGAAATTTAGAGTTTTATTTTAAACTCTCCAATTTTCATATGAAACGTTGTTTTCTTTCTTTTTTTCAAGCCCTAAATCAGCAGGAAACCAAGAATCGCATGGTTCACATCAATGCAATAAAATTTAACAAATGACCTGCAAAATTATATTGAACAAACCTTCCCTGTCTCCGAAATGCTCCAATTTATGGATGAATGATAATAGCTCTGAACACAAGCCGAAGATTACATGTCTATGTGTCAACATTTTCTCGGTGATATTAAATACATACAACCCTCAGCTTCAGTAGCTAATACTATATATGATGAATTCAAAAGATATTCTGTAGATTATTCTGTGGTACTTTCATCTTCTCCTGTGTTTTCTTTTTTTTTTTTGCCTTTCTGTCACATTTATTTATGAATATATTGCATGTGAAACAATACTTTGTCTTCTGAAATTATTGTTTGCTTTATTTAATATGTTTTAAATGATTTTGTGAAAATAATATAAACTAACAGCTGATATTTGCTTTACTTTTACAAGTTGAAAATACATTTGCTTCACATTTGATTTTTCAACTACATCATTTAAAGAAAAGAAATATTGATGTGGATATTGCTATCTCCTTTAGTAGGAATTGGATTGGTATTCAATTAAATCATTATCATGCCTCCATACTGAAAGCAGTGCACAATTTTGAAAGAGGAGATCATGTAGTGTCAGGATCTACTGATTTTAAAGTGAAAACATTTAGCTTTAATCATTGGTATTCTAGTGGGAAACAATAGTTTCAGGAACAGGCATGTGAAAGATAACTTCATGTCCTATTTAAGTACCACTTTTGAATATCAAGGGATTTGATTTTGGATTTGAATCTTGATTAGTTTTATCAGTTGATTTAGAGGTTGCAGTAAAGTAAATTAGTGTTTGCTATTGCACACGTAGGCCATGCTTTGGCATAGAACTGCATTTTCTGTTACAATCACATTTCAAACTTTATCTTAGACAAACAAAAGAAATAACTGCAGAATTTGTGGCATTTGTGCACTTTGTAGGACTAAGTGTACATTTAAGTCATTTATATGTGTTCTTTTCAAAACTAGAGTATAATTAAGTGCAATTGAATCTGTTTTTTTAGACGCAAGATGATTCAAATGATGGGATTCTGTTGTTTGTTCACAATTTGGGGATTTATTGTCAGGGTCAAATTTTCTTTTTGCATCCTGGCTGAGCCTAAGGGAGGGCTAGCTAGATAATCTCCAAGTTTCGTTTGATAGTTCTTGCCTATGTTCTATTCATTCACCCATAGATTATGAAAGAAATATGATTTTAATCATGAATTTGGTTGTTTCTTTACCTAGATTTTTGTTCTGGTGTCAAAATTTATAAATTTTATTATTTTTTGCTAGCATTAGATTTGCAAGGCTAAACAGGGTTTAAAAAAAAAACCTAGTTACAGGAAATAGCCTCTCTATTGTAGGATTTTTTTTTAAATCTTTACTACTTGAAGATGTCTTGGTTTCATAGACTTTTTATTTTAAGTTGTTAAATCTTTATCTACACTGTAGATTTTCAGTGTTTATCTGTTTTTGTATATGTTTTACGGTTAGCCTAAATTAATAGCTCATTAAATATGTTAATGTTTACAGCAATTTCAGATATGCACATATTATTTTTTCTGTGATAGACTAAAACATCAATTATTTTAAGATAACATGCTTTTTTTTTTATTTACCCTACTAACTGAAAACAAAACAGCCAAATGGATTTAGCACATTTGTCATTGCTTATGGTATGTAATCATGGTTATGGTATAATCATCATTAAATATAATTTATTTCAGGCAACTAGCCAACATATCTGCCCAATCTGTACTGTGCCCATACATATGGTTCTTGAATTGAAAAGAATTTTCATTCCACAAAGCCTTTCTTTCCTTTTGGGTTTGTTTATAATGCTAAAAATTAATTTTAGATAGTTATTTGATATTTAATTTTTAATCTAATGATAATTATTCATTTGTTTGTTTCTTTTTTTGCATGTTGTTTTTTATTTTGTTTTGGTTTTTTGTTTTTTTTTTGTCCTGCTATGACTCTACCACCTCAATAAGTTTTTAAAAATTACTGTTAAGAAAAGGAAAGAGTCTTCTTGTGATTGAGGGTCACAGCTCAATAAATTGTGGGGAAAAAAAATCAATAAGAAAAGAAAATTACCCCCCATTACATTTGTTGTTGAACTGGCCACACATAGCACCCATACCACGTCAGTTCCATATTGCTGCTCTCTTATTCAAAGAAATGGTATTAAAAGGGATGCATATCTGAGATTGTCAATGGTGAAAATTGGGTAATAAAATGTTATGGACTGCAGTAATCTTTTTGATTAAAGCAGATTTTGTGTAGACAGAGGAAGAATCGATTGTGGACTAAAGAGTTATGGGAATATGTCGCTTTACAAATTCATTAGGCTTGATTGCATGACAGCAGGCCATGGGCATAATAATCCAACCATTTATACCTCTTAGCAACCATTTTCACAGCCCTAACATAAACATACATATTTTTACATATATAAGAAACAATTTAGAACCTATGAAGTCATTCATTTTTTTTTTTTTCGTAACAATTAATTACATGTAGTGGTAAAAGAGGACAATATTGAGTTCTATTGTATCAGAGCTTAATAAAAAAAAGGTGAAGCAAGTTTTTTCATCAACAGTGCTTGGAGTGACATTTTATACCCTGAGGGTCTGTTTAAATAGAAAAGTAAAATATGTGCATGTTTTGCTTAATATTTGTTTACTTACAAATACGAAAATAATAGTTTTCTTTTCTTTTTCTTATTCAGTAGAACACAAAGGAGGACTCAAAAAAACAATAACTTTTTCTGAGCGGTAGACCAAAACCTAAAGTTTGTAAATACTGGAATTAGAAAGGAGAAAAGGTGGCTAACAAAAACTTTTTTTCTCTTTTCACTATGAGACTTTTAAAGATTTCGTTGATAAAGGTAACTTTGAAACATCAGTGTATAAGTGACTGTACCTTAAATGATTCTAAGGACAATACTTAAATTCACTTTTGCAAAAGACATAAAAGAACAGTTTTGCTTTCTTCAATTTTATTTTTGTGCATTTAAATCACAGTCTAGATACAACTAACAGAAAGTTAATCAAGGTAGACAATCTAAGTACATTAGATTTTAGACATTAATACTTTTTGTAATGTTTCAAAGCTTGGGAAATAAATATTGTTGCTATCATTTGTATTTTGTGTTAAAATAAAAAGAAAAATATAAAGAAAAACGATTCAACAGTGTGAATGGCACCACTTTGATCATTAAATATAGTTTAAGTAAAAGTAAAAGAATTGACAGTTACGCAAAACAATACTTGTACTTTTATTGCATGAAGTCAGCAACGGTTTTTTATTTGTAAAATTAAAACTACAAAACATTAAAAATATCAAAATTTTCATTGCTTAAAAATCTCTTCTTCTTTGTTAATATTTAGGAAATGTAAATAGGGCAAGGCAATAAAATAAATGTATGGTGATGTATTCTGAATGAAATATTTTTTCAGAACTATTTTCAATCTCAACATTTAACAAACCAGAAGATAAAACTGCATCTTCATGCATTATAAATTAAATGTACTTCTAATTTTAAAGTTTGCCAGTATATCTATTCATAGTAAATCAAAGATGTTAGAAATCAGCTATGAATATCTTTATTCTAAATCAATGAATACAATTTCATGAAATGTTTCACTGCAACTTTGGGAAGGCTTACCTGCATCGTTTGGAATTTTAATCGGATGAAAGTTTGTAACATTTCTAAATTTATCTTAAAGTTATTTAATGAAAATCTTTATGTTTACAAAATCCATTATAATATGATTGGATTTCAAATTTATTTTAGCATTAGTTATTTATCAAACACTTCTATATTCAGAAAAAATTAATACTTCTTAGCAGTATTTATCTTAGCTTTTCTAACATATTTTGGTCAGAAAGGAACTATTCATGGAAATATAGGAAAATCTAATATGCATGAAATATAAGGAATATTAATATAGCCCCTATTTAACTATTAAGCAATGTAAAAATTTTTAAAAGTTATAAATATATATTGATATGTTAACAATTCGTATTGGTATAAACTATCCAACTATTCAATTTGAAAATAATCTGGGTCGAAATCAAATATAAATCTTTCAATCTCAAGCTTCTTTGTAATTGTCAGGACCCAGCTTCTTTCCTGATGGATCGTCGCTGACATTGGCACGGAGCACAGGAGAGCCATCAAAAACAGATTCCTCTCCTAAGTAGGTTGGGTTTTCGTGGTCATTTCTTTCTCGCCTCTCACGCTGCTTTCTGCTGTCACGTCTGCAAAGCAGTTGTTAGAAATCAAATTTATCGTACAGGTGTTTAGTCAAACTAATATTGAGAATATTTGTAAATGGGTTTGCAGTTTTACAAAATGATGGATAGAAAATAATGATTATGTATACTTGTTAAAAAGTGTCACTCCAAATTCAGTTAATAAATTAATAAGGAATACCAAAAAAAATACAGACTTTCTTTGTCAGGGCTGCATTTTAGAATGAATACACATCATAGAAATGGTTTCATTTAATCCCTTTTTTTTTCTTGTTCTCCCTTTTTTCCTCCTCCTACTTGTTCTTCTTCCTCTTCCTCTCTCTCTTTCTCTCTCTCTCTCTCTCTCTCTCTCTCTCTCTCTCTCTCTCTCTCTCTCTCTCTCTCTCTCTCTCTCTCTCTCTCTCTCTCTCTCTCTCTCTCTCTCTCTTTCTCTCTTTCTCTCTCTCTTCTCCTTCTCCTCTTTCTACGTCTTCATGTCTAAGAAAGAATATTGCTCTTGGTTTGAATGCCACAAAAGCATCCGCTACATATGGAACACTGTTGTTCTTAGGAATCCTTAAAGCCTATTTCTGGTTATATTTTGTCAGGGGGTTTTGTCCATCCACTACAGGATGTAGCCCTCCACATTCGATATGCAGCTGTCTGTGTTTAGCCTCTCTGCTCCATGTTTTCCCCTTCCAACGCACAATGTCCTAGCGTCATCTCCTTTGATATCTGCACTGAGATTGTATGGTTCCATTGTTGCCATTCTGTTGGTCTTTTATGTCACCTATTTTCTCATAGTAGTCCATTTACATTTTTGCCTTAAATTGAAATAACTTCAATATTAAGAAAGTAAAATAAGAAAAAAAGCTTTACCTCTTCAAGAAGACAATAAGTCCAAGGACAGCAATGAACAGGAGAGCCAGTAGGGCGCAACCTGCACCAATCAGAGGTACAAGGAGGCTATCTGATTCTGACTCTGAGTCATCTTTGCAGTGATCCAGCTCTGTAAAAAAAAAAAGAAATTAAAGGGAAATTGAATAAATAAATGTATCATGACTTAAACAATGTCATTCTCTCTCTCTCTCACTCTCTCTCTCTCTCTCTCTCTCTCTCTCTCTCTCTCTCTCTCTCTCTCTCTCTCTCTCTCTCTCCCAAAATATTTATCTATTGTGCTTACCACGGCGAATTGTCCATTCAGTAGGATTCCTCAAGTCACAGTACTCACAATCATCATATATGGATGAAACTCCAGGCATGACACATGTACCTCCAATGACACAAACATCAGTCTGTGGAAAGTAAAATGATTTAAACTCTTACAATGTCACATGCCTTTATTTTGTAGAGATGTTAAAAATATTTCAATATTAACAGGCAAAATGCAGCAAACTTCCTTTGTTCATCTTTGTTGATAGCTGTTCCTCTATTTTCACTCCTGGTTCTTATCTTTATTTATTTACCAAATAGATCAGTTAATATCGAGGATATTGGGATCACTAATCTCCCAATAACATTAACTTATCAGCAGTTGACTAAATGAATTGAATGTACTTTTATGCATCATTGCAAATCTTACAGAGGGTTTACTTGTTGATTTTGACATAAAGTATACAAAAAAAAATCAAGTACATATGAACCAATAATTGTAAATCTTAGTATTTTGTTCTGTGTAATATTATTATTGTGTAGAAATAATTTGTGACCCAAGTATTGTTTTAAAAAAAGTTTGGCTCATTGTGTTCTCTTAAGAAAAGTTTAAATTTTGTGTAATGTAATTTATCCAAGTAATTTTGCATTCCTTCACGGCGGTTAAACACTTCAAGCTGATTGGCTTTAAAGTAGTCAATCAATGCAATGAGCCCTTACTGCCCTGGAGTTTTTTGTTATGTGTTATCCTAATTTATAAACTGATTACCTGTCTGGTACATGTTGTCAAATCACATCTGAAGCACACAGGATCATAGGCCACAAACATCTGATACTGGGAGTGAGGTGTGATTCCATCGTTGCTGACTGAGATGCGCAGTGACCGCTTCCAAGAGCTGCGCTCTCCCA
Source organism: Elysia crispata (assembly GCA_033675545.1). Classification (NCBI taxonomy): domain Eukaryota; kingdom Metazoa; phylum Mollusca; class Gastropoda; family Plakobranchidae; genus Elysia; species Elysia crispata. Next base: position 323,159 of record JAWDGP010001093.1, on the reverse strand, counting down.
GATCACAGCGCACACGGTCAATGGAAATCAGTTGGGCTTTAACAATCTGCATCTGAGATCCAGGTACTTCCCTCTGGCCCATGTCAGTCATCTGAATAATGAAGAATGACTACTGAGCAACAAAAGACAGTTTTTGAACAGTAACATCAATATAAATGGAGTGTTTCTTCCAGGAACTGAAGGATTTAAATGGACAATTATGAAGGTCAACAGTTTTTTAAAAAGAATTTATGATGAAACAAAAGAATATCATTTATCATACTTATAAAATGTATAGGGTGTAAGGCAGACATTTGTTGGATGATTTCATATGATCTTACCTCAATCTCCTGGTAGTGACAGGAAAGTTTAGGGGAAGATATAAAGTTTGAGCCACTGATGAAGACAGAGGAGCAGTCAGAATTGGAATCAACCTCACACATGTGGACACCATCTACTGGCTCTTTCAGCACTGGTGGTGTCAAGTCTTCACTGGAAATGTCACATCTGGTACCATAGTAGCCATCATAACAGTTGCAAGTACCTAGATAAGTAAAGGAAAAGAAAAAAATATTTGCATAAGCTGAAATGTTTTGGGTTGTTTTCCTATTCCATTGAAAAAAAATGCAATATTAGTTACTTTATCAGAGTGTGATGCAAAAAAAAAGGAAAAATTTTGAACTAAAAATCTTCTTCTTCTTAATAATCCAAGAAATCTTCTAGAAACCATAAGTTTTTCACTTTAGCTCCATTAATTTTTGCTACCCCTCATTTTACTCAGTTATAAATTTGGATCTGACAAGGTTTCATTACAGTAAAATGCAGACTTTTTTTAATGAAAAAAATAGGGCAAGCTTCCCACACAAGGTTTATGAAGATTTCCATAATCAATTGATAAGATCATATAGGATACTTCAATAGGTATTCATTAAAAATCACAAATCACTTTTTTATTTTTTAAATTATTCTGTAGTCTTTTTTAGAGTCATTTACACTGAATAATAGTGTCAGAAACACAAAACAGGATAATCAGATCCTAAAAGTTTATCAAAAACCAAGGCCTCAGCCGCAAGGACAGCTCAGTAAATTGATTTATGAAGACCAACAACAATCAATTGGATGACTTGGAAATCAAAATTGCTGATTTTCACTCTCAGAGCATATAACAAACAGTACTAATCACCTTTGTCTTCTAATTGTAACAGGCTTTGTCAGTGCAATTGTTTATAATATTTCTAATTCTTTACAAGACAGTTGTTTGTCTAATCTACTCTTGAATTTGTTTTTTAAATAAAATGACATGAATAAATACCTAAAAATGCTTCCAAATTTAATAATCCAGATCTGTTTCAAGTTCTTTTTTTATTGAAGATCTCATAAGACATTGAAGAGGCATTTAGAAAAGCAAATAAAAATTATTTCTTTTCTCAAATATAATTCTTGTGTTTATTTGTAAAACAAACCCATGGAGCAGGAACCATGTCCGCTACAGTCTGGAGGTGTGCAGGTGGAGTCGAGGAACTTGATGGCTAGATTGCTGCTCTCAACATTGCTCTGGTAACCTGGATTCTGATTAAGTTCAGCAATGCAGTGTTCATAGGCAGCGATACGAGCGCCCTCAAGCCATTCAGTTCCATCAGATGCCTAAAAAGTATGCAATTATAAATGGATATCTTAAAAATTACTGCATTTAAATAAAAACTTGAAAGATGTGTCATGTAAAAAAATACAAAATACATATATGAAGTTCGGAGAGACTGATTAAAAAGTATGCTAAACATAGATATGATAGAGTAAAACATTTTTGAGAGTATAATAGTTTAAAAATACAATAAATAAAACAAAATCAGCAGTTACATCAAATTGTATGTTGAATCATTTCTTGAGTGTTCTTTGTGTTTGCTCCAAGTGAAACATAAAACCTTGGTTCTATAACTATGCAGTTTTGTAAAATTCCTTTCCATCGACTTTCAAGTGTCAACCCATTTCATTTTTCCAGCACACATTAACTATATATTCGTGAAATCTGAAGTAAAAATTTAAATTGACTGAGGTATACTTTATTATAATCATACTTTGATATCTCCAATGCAGTCCTCGACTTGTTCATCCAGTTGGAATGACTCCAAAGTGCCATCCAAAGAAGCCACAGCTTGGGTGCACATTTGCAATGTGTTGTCTGGAATATTATCCAAACACCATGCAGTTGCTGTCTCCAGGGTCCATCCACTTTCTGTGGGCCACTTGGCAGCCTATGAATGAATAGTGAAAGAATTTGTCAGGATCTTTAGAGCTTTTATTTATGTAATGCCATTTCTAAAATGTACTAAAAAAGAGAAAAATTGTGCACAGTTGTTAAACCTATCTTTTTCTGTTGTTGCAAAGGAAATAAAAAAGTAAGGAAACCATAAATTCGAAAACCTGCATTGATGTGGATTTAATAAAAATGAAAACACTAAGCAAGGCAAGATAATTTATGTTACATTCAGTTTAATAGCCTTTAATAAAATTTAAAAGTAAACTAATTTTGCTGAGACAAGTTAATTTGAGATTTCTAAATATGAAACAATTTTGAACATAACAGCACTATCCAGATGCAGAGAATACTAACGTATTTTATCCAAACAGAGTTACCCCAGTCTTAAACCTAACCTGAACTGCAGCCGGCTCATCATCAGCATCAATTGGGTTGGGTGCCTGACGCTTCCGCCTAGTGGTAACGCTGCTCATGTCTTGTTTAAAGTTGGCCAGTAGAGAGGCAGTTTGATCTTCTCCTGAAGTAGAATAGAGCTTGACATTAATATCTATCTATCTACACTGATGAAAATTTTTTTTTTCTTTTATGTAAATCATAATGTCACAGCTTGTGGGTGAACTGAGCTTGTAAAATACTAGATTGATCAGCAAGTTATAACTTTTATAAAGCAGCAAAAAAAAAAATATCCGAGCTCTATAATGATGTTCAAATAAATTTTAGTCAATTCTATGCCTTTTTCTTGTCAAATTAAAAGTAGTCCAGGAAGAAGAGATTTTTGGATCCTATCAAAGTCTTCAGATGTATCTCTCAGTCACAATGAGTATTGGATCATTTGCCCCTATGAAGTTTGAATACAACTTGAATAAAAGTTTTTCAAAACAATTTCAATTCCCGAAAATATCCTTTATCAATGAGATTCTGTATGTTTCTAACCTTCAAAGTTGCTGAAACGCACATCAGAGAAAGAAAAAAAAATATTATACCTCTTTAAATTTAGTAACGTTTTGTTCCATAAAAATCCTTTGATGTGATATTCTTCCAAATAGTAGAAGTTAATACAATTTAAAATTACCATTTACAAGTCCACAAATAGCCAGATTAGCCCATTTTCCACACTTGGTCACAGACTGCTCGCCCTTTCCAGGAGTCCAAGTGTGGCAGTAGATAGGTACTGAGTCAGTGGAAATGTTCACATTCGGGACAAACACCTGACTGTAATCCTCAGTCTGGGCCTTTGTTCTGTTGATAGTGAAGTTGTCAAAGTTTTGGGTATGCTATAGGAGCGAATGTCATGTTCATTTCTCAATGTGCTGAATCTTTTTTTTTTTCTCTTCCGTTTGATTGGAAGATCATTAAGATTCTCCTTAGGGGTATACAACATGCCATTTCAAAAGAGATTGAAATCTGTTGTGTAAGGCAGCAATGTTGTTTAGACTTACACATATAAAAATATATATGTTTATAAAATATCCTGATTCTTTTTAATTTTTGCTTTGGTTTTGCGTTTTGCAAACATTTCAATAATCAAACATATGATCCAGTACAGCACTTACACATAAAATAAAAATGTTTTTATTGTACACAATTATGTATAATTGCTACTTGCAAATCTTTTGGGAAACTAATGATCTTAAATACTTATCACTTACAATTTCCATTGACTGTTAAATTCAGTAGGGACAAGTTCTCCAGGCTCCCCATCCGCCTTTTTCATTTCATACTGTGTGAAGTCAGGAAGCTGGAAGTCATTGTAGCCATCACCATCATATACGCCACATAGACCTGAGCACAGCAAAGTTTAAAAAGCAATAATGCACAGTTCAAACAAAGCACAGCTGATGCACATAATTATAATCAACAGCCTACAGAGTACACAAAGTCCTCAAGCAATCCTTCAGTCAGATATTGAACTATATTCGGCCCAAGTCAGAAAGAATTTTGTGTTTTCTCTGTTGACAATTTTAAATTTAATAATTACATTATTTTGTTTAGAAAAAGATTTCCAGTACAGAAAAAAAAATTAAATTTGCGAAATGGGGCATTGTTTGAAATCAGGAAAGAATTTGGGGAATGGAATTATTACTATATAAAGTCATCGATAAATTGGGAAATGTTACCCATTTAAACTGGGAAAAAATTCTAGATGGCTTCGTCAAATTGAAGTGTTGAGAGCAGATTGTTTCTTGTATTTGCTTGTGAACCGCGCATGGTATGAATGAATTCACTCACAGGTGGTCAATAACAAGCTTTCCTGGGTTTAGGCAACATTAATCAAGCCTTTTTATGTAACTCAGGTAAGGAGGCATGCTAGGGAAAGGGCGTCGTGATGTCTACCTGTCAGGTTGTGGACTTCACGATTCACTTCATTCCAGGTGGATATTGATAGAGCTAGTGTTTGTTCTAACAGGTAATCTTGTGGTTGTGAGACAGTTGCCAGACATGGTGCAAACATTATGGTCACTTCAACAGAAGGTGTGTTGCTTATGTTTCTCTAATAAAATTTGTTATCAAGTGCAAAGCTATGACGGCGAGCGTGTATAAAAGGATTGCTTAAATTTATAAGTTTCATTCATTAATCAACGCTCGAGCAACAATAATGAAAGTTACCAATCAGTTTAATATACCCAAGTCTCAAGTTAGGAGAATAAAGCAAAGCAAGGAATCACTGAGGCAGTTACAGCACTCGAAAAGCTTTTTGGGCAAGAAAAGAAAACGGGATCAGGAGAAAAATAATGTTGGAGGTGCTTTTTTCATATACACGGGAAATAGGGAAAACCCGGATTATCGGGAAAAGAAGTCTTCTCCCCAAATTTCCTCCTTTATTGGGTCCACCTGTATTTCTTGCGTTTCAACTCTAATGATTCCCTTTTTTAAGCAATTTTGTATATTTTTAATTCACTCATTCATTTATTTTACTTGCACTGTCAAATTTTACAACAGATCTTTACTTATTTTAAGTAACAATTTATTTCCTTTATTGTTTTGCTAGTTATGCATTTGGAAACAATAGTCATCCGCATAATTTGGCAATCACAACAGAGTCTGATGAGCATGTGAAAATATGTTAATACTATGAAGCTAATCTAAATACTTCTTGATTCTGATTAATGCTGCCATTATGGTACTTTCAGTACAAAAATGTGGATTAATATGCAAGGGTTTTTCCAAGCTAAGAGGAATCGGCAGTTCATAGAAGCACACATTAAACATTCTGACATTTACAAAGTGCAATAGTCACACTTAATTATTAAAGAAAGAATATTTACTTTGCTTTTTATATCTGAAAATTCACCTATTTGTCTGATCTAATATAAAAGATATTGATTTGGAGAGCAGTGAAAAAAAAAAAGAGCTAACCTTGTGTTGCACCAATGTCTTTAGCTGACGGCATCACCCACACATTCATATATTTGCCTTCAATCTTAACTTTCACCAGAGTTCCAGAATCCAGGAGAATCACCTTGTAAAATAGAATGAGATCTAATTAATGCCAATCTCTATCCATTTTTGTAGAAAAAAAAACGCTGCAATTTTTGTCAACATGATATGGACTATTGGAAATGCAAAAGATGAAACATAAAAAATAAGTTTGTGACCCTTATGTTAATAATACACTTTAAATTTATGTCAATCAAATATTATTTGTAACAAAGGCTGAGTTGTATGGATGTATTGCTAGGATTAATCAGCCCAGTAAGTGTATGTTATTTTCTTCTTTGTTGTGTTATTTAGTTTTAAAATTGTATCCATCATGAAAAGAAAAAATTATGGAAGGAAATTTTTTTCCCAAATTGAGAAACTTACTGTGTAGGTCTTGAGGTCGGTTCCCAACATGACAGCCATTCTTTGCTGATTTAGGGCGTCTGCTCCTGTCTCAGCATAGTATGATACAAGATCAGTGTTTTGGTCGCAGAGGTCAAAGGTGACAGTGCTCTTCCCAGCATAAACTTTGACGCCACAGTTACATGATCCATATTTTGCACATTGACTGTACTGTACCACAACCTGCACAGGGATTTATGAAGTAGTGCAATTAAAACACTCCCTCTGTTCAATCTGTCTGCTTCTGCCAGTGAAGAATTTATTCAGTAAAATTAATAGTTACTGTGCTCAAAAACTTAAAATGATGATGACCACACTGAAAATGTTGGTATGTAGTAAGCAAGCATCGACAGACTTATCTACTATTAATTTGTGCTGTTCTTATGAACATAACAAATAGCTTTATTTAACTGAGAGGTAAATTATGAACTCTATGAGATGCTTAAAATCTTATGAGTTCATAGAGGAGAATAACCAGTCAAATCAGATAGTAAAGTTTGACTTTGGAATTAAGTTTCTTGTAAGCAATTTACACATACTTGAACCCATCTAATTTAAAATGACATTTTAGCCAATAACTCTGTGATGAAGGGCTTAATCTGTGATCTGAATGGATTTTTTCTCATGGAATCAGATGAGTGGAGTTTGGTACCATACATTTTTTGTTTCATATGTACCTAAGGGGACATATTTAGCAATTATGAAATATTCGACAAATTGAATGTCCTTTTTATAGGAGATAGACATTTTTATACAGTGGTACAATCTTGACGCATCAATGAAATTTAAAGAGTTTTGTTTTCCATTTACATGGCTTTATATTGTTACAACATCAACATGCTTTTTAATATCAAATATACTTTTCAATGTATATTGTTGACGATGGAAAAAAAAAGCAAAATAGTTATGATCTATCTTTTTCTCACACTCTTGTTCCTTGTAAAAATTACAAGTAGTATGATAATATTATGATTGCTTTTCCATATTGACTTACAGCCTCAGCAAACATTTTGTGTCTGAACAAAATGAATCGTCCAGTATCCATGTTGTTGTATTTGCTGAAAATACACAATAATAAGTCAGTGAAGACAAATTTAGCTGTTTTAAATTCAAAGTATTAAAAAAAGGGTTTAAATAACCACATTTTTCTTTCTTACTTTTTTTTTTTTTAGCAGTGTTTCTTTTTTTATTATTCATGTAGCATTATATAGCGTAAATGATATTTTATACTGAAGGTTAGAAAGGAAGTTCAAAATAATCACAGAACCGGTATTTAGAAGAAATCCATAATTCAAGTTCCCCTTTGTATTTTTAATTGAGTTACTTAAGCATATCTTTTCTACTTGCTATTATTAAAAACTCTTACATGCCGTCGTGGGATCTGATGTGAGGGTCATTGATAGAAGAACATGCAGAGTTGGGAATGTTCCTATCATTCACATACACCTAAAAGAAAGCAATAAGTAATTTGATATCAGCCTTGGGTGAATGCTTCAAAAATCAAACATGGCTTGTTTATGTTTTTCCACAATATACATTTCTTTTTTGAAAGATTGAAGTTTATTCTCAAGGAACTTTATTATCACAAGTATTCTGTTGAAAAATTTGTATGAAGTCAAATTAAGTTTCTCTGGATTTCAATACTTTGAAGTGCTGATGCCTTTATTGCATTTTGTTAATGAAGTTAATTATCAGTACAAGGAACCATTTCATTATTTTCCTGTTCAAATCCAAGAACTAGGGAGATCACTAATTGAAATGAATATGAAATTTAGAAAAAAAAAAAACTCTGGTTGAATATTGTTATGACAACATTCCATATAAACCACCTAAGTAGAAGCAAGAAAGGAAATTATTTGTGATTTGTTAACTTTTATTAAGTTAATTAAATGAAAAGGAAAAACAGTATAGCAAACAAACATCTTTATTTATTTCGATAAGAAATAAACTAAATGTAAAGAATAATTATGGAAAATGATCACGGTCTTAATCAAGGCTCACAGCAGATAATTCAAATCATTGTTGATACAGAAACAGTGAGCATTTATATTTGTTTACTCGCATTATTGGAGACAATGAAAAAGTTATTTGCAACATCTTTTTCCTCAAAAGCTCATTATCCTCTAAAGTGCTAATTTCCCTTTAGTATCCCTCAAATTCCTGTGCAAGATTACCTGGCTTTACGACAAGATTTACTCCATCTTACACTAGATGTTTTACATCTTTTGTTTTGAGCTGAGGTTATCTTAACAAAAACCAATCAATTCAAAAAGTAATCCAACTTTTTCATAAATGTCAAATTTTTCAACAGAATTAGCCACTTTGTGGGCCTGATATCAGTTAAGTATTTTTAAACACATGTGTTTCAAATTTTGTGTTTAAAGTAGACCAGCAGATTCATATGGAATCTATGATTCAATTCAAAGTGTTGTTTACCTTGGTGGAGGGCAGCTGAAAGGATGCAGAGCCTGTGTTCACTGTGAAGCTTACATCCACAGCCTGTGGACCATCTTGTTTATAGTCCTCTCTACCATACACCTTGAATGTTACTTCATCATTAGTTGGCTGCAGTGTTCTGGGCTTGGTGTAAAACAACTGGGGTATCGGGTCTTTCTCATTAGGTCCCTTCAGACATCTGTAACCAAAGAAATTTAGAGTCAGTATATGATTTTTACGACTATTTAGGATACCCTCAAGCTTTTGAATTTGGAAGACAACACATTCTGTTTGTATAAATGGCTGATATTCAGATTGCACTACAGTATACTTATTTGGTGTAGATTTGTTTCAATTTCCTTTTCATTTTAAAGGTTCCAACCAAATAAGAATATTTAATTGTATCTTTTTTGTTCTGTAAGTGTTTCACACAAAGTGGTTTCAATGTTATGTAGGTTTCTTCCGATTGTTTCTTCAATCACTTCTAACATGAACATACAACCCAAGTATTATTGCAGTCCTCATTTCCCTTTAGAATAATCCTACCTTGGTACAGAATCTGCATCATCAGCTACAGTGTCAATGGTGATGGTAAAGTTTTCAGATCCAGCAACACGCTTCCAGCCAAAATATCCATAGAGACCAGCCTCACATACAAACTGTTTTGAACGTGCTGAGTGTGTGGCCTGTACAGAGAAAATCTTTTCATTAAAAACTGATAATTTTCATTAAAATCTCTAAGAAATATGTCGATAAGATTCTTGGATTGTTGTGAAAGAATAAAGAAATCCCTCTCTCTTTTACTGTTAACCTTATCTTCCTTTTTTATTTTAATGCTCAACAAAATTATTTGCCTATATCTCAATCATGTCAAAAACGCATTGAAACAGACAAGACCTTTTCAGAAACCTAAACCATTTAGAGGCTACTGATCCTGATATAAGAAATGAAAGAGGATGATGCAAACAAAATAGGATTCTTATCTCTCATGGGCCTTACTATCTAGATTAAACAAATGAATATTCAAAAAAAGAAGAAATGAAAAAGATTGGAATTAGCCAACTTTTGAGAACATGCATGAATATAATGTTTATTACTAACAGCTAACTTATTATTGTAGTTTCTTTTTCTTTCTTTCTTTCTTTCTTTTTTTTTTTTTTGTATATATTGTTTGATTTTTCTTTCACTTTGATAATGTGAAATTCACACCAAACTAAGCAGTAAAAGTTTTTTTTTAAATATTATTTAAAAACAAAATGTGTAAAGAGTAAAATAAAGGATATTGCCTTCACAAACTTTATTCCTAATGCAACAAAAAGCTAATCAAAAGATATATATATAAAGATTTGAATTAATAATGCATAAAATTGTAAAATATGTAACTCCCACTGAGGGCTAAGATCATAATTTATCTATCAACTCAAAGTTTTTGCAAGATTATTTTAAAATCAATTCTTTCCATATATAAACAATGATAGCAAGTCATTTTTTTTGATTGCCTAAACCAAAGATATCATATTTAGTCTTTTATTCTTTTCTTAAAATAGTGATTATTTTTTGTTTTGTTTTTTTTTAAGAAAAATAATTAATTTGATTAATACATTAAATGTTGAACTTTTTAGCTTTTTGTACTTTTCTTTTTAGATTTGCTTGTTGCAATATGTTATATTTTGATGTCCTGATTTATTTTGCACTAAATTATGCTTATGAATCATTTTAGGATTATGTACGCCTACCTGAAGGACAACAACCTCTGAGCAGAGGTTGGAAGAATCTAGCCACTCACTCTTGTACATACAGTGGGATGGCAGATAAGTGGACACACATGCAGCAGCTTTTTGTTGATCGCTATTGAAGGAATAAAAATCAACAAACAACTTAAGTGGTAGAGAGCATTGAATACATCTCTCATAAGAGCCAAGAATTGTTGAACTCAGAGTCCAGTTTGCATCTAAGGATTATGTGAAATAAGCTTATCAGATTTTTACATTGCATGTGAGATGCATTGTATATTGACAAGTCTTCTAGCTTGATAAAGCCTGGACACGTTGCTGATATTTCAAAGCCTTCATTATTAGATTGAAAAGATATAGGCTTTAATGCAAACTTGATGAGGATATAATTAAGAACAGCTTAAGTGCTGATTTGTTAAGTTACAATTTAAGCTATCTTGTGACTTTTTAATATCCTCACAACTTGTTACCTTTTTTTTTTGATGGCCCAAAGCTGAACAAAGCTTGATTACATTTTCACCTGTTTTTAATTTTCAAGATCCAAATTCATGAATTGAAAATAAAGAACAGATTTTAATTTTATAGACAAAGGTAATTAAGAAATTAAAGGATCATTATTTTGCCCCCAAGTTTTGATATTTTTCCTATTTATGCACCTTTAGTTACCATTGCATCTTAAAACAATCATAATGCTGTAGATGCTACAGCAATTTGGCAGTCTCATATTATAAAACAGATGCTTAACATGCACTTTATTTACCTGCAGGACAAGCTAGAGAAGTTGCCGAAGTTGGAGATGCAGCTTGCAATTTCTGTTTCAGCATCATCACAAGAGACAACTTTATCAAGACATTTACTTGTATATGCTGTGGAAGCAAAGAAAACAAATTTTGTAATTAGATAACAAACCATGCAATGAGAGAAAACAAAAACATTTAAAAAAATTCGATACAAAAAAATTTATTTGATTTGATAGTGTTTCTTTACAGTAACACATTAGTAGATATTGCACCTCACCTTTTTGCATAAAAAATCGTGACAACAATTTTTTTTTCTATGTATGTTTAGAATTTTTGGGTGTGTCGCAAAAAATTTAGTTGCGTTCTTGAGGATTTTTATGAAATAAGGTTTATACATAGTACAAAAAAAAACATTATGATTAACGCAAAATATATGAAAAAAAAATGTGAAAAAAGAAACAACTGCTGGCATGTCTAAGTTTGAAAACCTGGAAAGACAATTCAGGCTTACAATGGCTTCACACAGTTATCAATCTCTTACATAACTGAAAGAGTAAATATAGTCCACTTCAACAAACTAAATTGCCACCGATATAGCTTCATTACAAAACCAACAGCTCAATTTTTTTTCGTAATCTAACAAATAAGAGAAATTTCTGTTTAGCGATGTACACCACACGCATCAAATAACAATTGATTGTTGGCTGAAGTTATCAAAAATAATTGTTTGACAATCACATTTGGATATACCCATTTGCAGATCTGGCTGTCATTTTTTTTTTTGTCATAATAGATTTCAAACTAATATTCATTTAAAAAAGTATGTTCCTTTTAAGTTATTTAGCCAACTCCCTAAAAGATTCTGATATGATTTATTGGACTGCTTAGATCATACAGTTGTATTTGTCATTGCCTTATGAACTTTAAGATAGCAGTGAGAAACAAAAATTTTACATGAAGAATCAGTTATTTGCGGCTGTTCCCAACAATCCTTTTCAAAATAGACAATACCTTTTTTTTGCCTCCGGATTTGATTTTTTAAAAATCATCTCTGAAATAGTGAGTCTAAGTTATCATTTACTTTTCTCCAAAAGTTTAAATGTAGCAAGCTATGAATATTTTATGATATCTTTAATCCGAATTACTATTCATGCTTCCATCTCATACAAACAAAATTCCTGTCTCCATCTTTTCTTTCAAAATGAACATGGATGGCTTTAGATGACATTCTTCAAAGATGGTTTATTAGACAATCAATGAAAAGGTTTTATAGTAAGTGATCTAGACTTTTTCTTAATTCATTTAAGCTCCTTTAATTTAAAAGATGAGCACTTTTCTGATTCAGTACTTTCTAAACAAGATTTATATACTTACGTGTCACGAGCACATCATAAATATCTGAGCTGCAGCTGCTTGTTTTGTTCATCAGCATCAAAGCCCGCACTTGCCTAGAAAAGATTGAAGGTGTACATTAGCTGCAAAAAATGACATTATCTGGATAAGATTTTCTTATTGATGCACAATGAGCATGAAAAATATAAATCCTGACTTCAATTTTCTTTCAATAGCGCTTTAAGGAGCGACTTCTGAAAGTTTAAGAAATGCTAAAGTATCCCAGAATGATTTCCTTGAAATACCTTATGTCATTTATTTGTTTCTTTACTTTTCATGGAATGAGAAAAAATTCTTTGTTCTCAAATCGCTAAAATGAATATTCTAATATAGCTTTAATGAATATAACTATTCTTTTTCACAAAAGCAAACCTAGTAGAGCAATACATACGTGCAGAAAGATGTGAGATGTAAGTCATCTTTAACCATAAGATCTGTAATGAGTGTAGCAAAGCTCTTCACTGGGAAATTGACAGCACATTCATCACTGGTAAGACCTGAAAAAAACATCACAATGGTTTGAGAAACAAATATTCAAATGTTAAGGTGGCATGTGACAATAGTAATAAAGGACAAAATATTTCATATTGCTTCTGACATAGCGAAAAAACCCAGTAAATTAAAACTGATTAACTGCAAGATGCAAATGAAAAATTCTTTTTTCGAAATGAAAAAGATTTTTACTTGACAAGTACTTTAAGTCTAATATGGACCTTTTTTTTATCTTGTTTCCTTGGTCTTTATGAAATGAAAAACCCTTGTATTTTTTAAATTATATTTTGAAATCTGTTGTTTTACCTGTCCTTAGAATTTTTGCATTAACACAAAGATATTTTTTGGCAAACATATTTTCTTTTAGTTATTTTCTTTTCATGATTCAAAGCCCACCATTGCACTCTTTATCTCGCTCTGCATATAGCTGATCAATGAGGCTTTTGGCCAGATTGACATATTCCTTTGATTCTGGGTTGGAGAACTGGGTGTTGATGCTGTTGTAAAGATTGTCGTAGTTTGCGCATGCAGCTGTTTTCCTGCTGTCCACTGTGACATCACCAGAGGCCATTAAAAACGAGTAGAGATATCCCTCAATATTACCATCATCACACATGAGATCTCCAGGAAGGCCTGCTGCTTTCAGCTAAAATGTTGTATGAAAAAAGTAATGATGGTCCAAATTCGTCATTTTAAAATTCCTTTGGATACAGATCAATGGTGTCATATCAATTCAGAATTTTTTTTTTAAATTAGCTGTAAAAGATAAATTTATTTTCAACTTCCCAATTTTTATACCACTAGTCATAACTAAATGAGCAGGTTTTAGGAAACAAGTTTAATTTTCTCTTAAACAAAGTTCTTGTCAGTGATTCTAGAAATGAAGAAGATTTGTTGGCTGGTAGTTGTAAGATTGTCTATTTTAAGATCACACGGATCCACATCCACACGACCATCTTTCCTTCATATTAAGTAAATCAAAAGGATTTTTTTTGTCTTTAGAAGTAACTAAGACTAAGCATCAGCCATGGACTCATTATTTGCAAGTTTCACCATTTCTATCCTTCATACAGTATAGGCTAATTTACTTGGTAGGTTTCATCTAAGTTTACTTTGAACAATTCTTTGCGATAATGCAAGCTCTTAGCTAATTGGTCTGCAAGGTAAAAAGGTAAAAAAAATTTTTTGTAATTCTTATAATATTAGACAGAATTGCACAGGCAATGCTAGAAATGGCACTGACGTATCTTGAACTTGTAGCATGAGAAACTGAAAGAATCAACTTTGCAATTCTCTTCACAAATATTCATATGTTTACAACAGGTTTTGGTTCGTAGGTTAGTGCTGCAAATACTAATTTTGATCATTTGGAACAACTTGAATCTGCAATCCTTTCAGCTTTAATATCTCTAAGCAGTATTTTGTGCTTGAGTCTTAATAATGATAAAAGTCATCTTATGAATTGTGAAATTTACCTTTTTCTTCATAATATTCATAGCTTGCATTCTTTGAGCTTTGCTGCATGTTGAAGTGTAGTTTTTGACACACTCCGTGGCAGTTTTTTCCAAGCTGCAACAGAAAATAGTTTTCTATTTCAATCGGTTTACTAAAATAAAAAAAAAAAAAACTACCACTGAACTTCAAAGAGGATCAAGGCATCTCAAAATTTTTTTCAGGTTTTAGAGAGGAAGAGGAGGCAAAATCTTTTACATTAGGACATTACTCGATATCTCATAAAATTGTAAAATTAAAAGCGCACATGTTGTGCACTTCATTATCTCCTATGCAAATCATCTTTTAGTAAATTGTTTGGAAAGATCTCAGAAGCATATAGAAAGGCAATGAAATGAAGATGTTAAGTTTTTTATGAACATTTTTTTGTAATTTTGGTCATAGCTGTTCTTAAAATGTCTTACAAATAATTTTTTTTTATTTTCATAAAGCTTCAATATTCTTTGAAAAGAAGCTTCTCAAATTTTGCGCAATACTGAATAAAATGCCAGGAGAATTTGTTGTTATAGTTTTATTTTGTTTTGTTTTTTTGCAATCAACGGAATAAATCATCACTTGCATGAAGAAAGTTCTGTCCCATGATTTAAGAAGATCAACTAAAAAAAAAAATAATATATTTATATAAAAGAGAGAAAGAGAGAGAGAGAGAGAGAGAGAGAGAGAGAGAGAGAGAGAGAGAGAGAGAGAGAGAGAGAGAGAGAGAGAGAGAGAGAGTGAGCGAGCTGGGGGGAGGGGGTGGGGGCTTGATGTAAAGTATGACATCAAGTTTTGTAACTATGTATCATTCTTTAAATAAATGCTGTCTTTAAGCTGCCCCACTTACCTGCACACATCAGTCTGCCTGTTGACAAGTCCATACTCCAGATCCACCTCACACCCAGCTTTGGTCACAGGGCAAGGAGCCTGTTCAGTACACAAGTTTTCAGTCAACCAGGGGCAATGGTCCCCAGCCTTCATCACAAACTCTTTCAAGAGACTGCGGATGGACTTCACATCTTCATCTGTTTCTTTGCAACCTGAAGTACTCCTTGCTACACAGGTCATCATCTTTTGGATAGTCCTAAAAAATAACATTAAACATTTATACTATGAGCTGTTAGGAACAAACTATGAAATACTTTGGGGCTTTTTTTCCCTTGCAACAAGGTGTCAACAATCTGTTATATTTTAGGCATTGTGAAACGTTATACAAGGTACTTTAGACAAAAAAGAAAAGTATTGGGGAATTATTCCACAATTTGACAGCACTAAATGCTTTCCTTCTTAATAGTAAAAGTGTCACATGTCTATGTGTATACAAATATTTTTGTAAATTTAAAGACTCTGCGTCATCCATGATGCTTACATTGAAAACAAATTTTGTTGTCACAAAATTATAACAATTTACTCAGGGATTCAAAGCAATGCTCACATATATCATCTCAACACTCAAATGTAATAAAACATTTTATCCAAGCTGGTCAAATGCCCTTGTCTACAAAAATGTTTGCTAGCTTAATTTTTATGAAACTTGAGTTTTTGTATTCGTTTCTTTTTTCACCCAAAAAAAACTTAATATCTCAATGTATCAGTTCTACATAGTCTTAATTGATACCCACATGCACTGTTGCCTCCATATGAGAGAATCTCCTTGCAGAATATTGATGCTGAATTTGAACAGGCATGTGAATGCATTGCCCATGTAGCACACACGATTCTTCTCTGGGAGCTCAGGGCAGATTGGTGGTGGAGGTAGTTCTACACCATCACACAGTCTCTCAAGGTTCACCTTTGTTGCAAGTTCCTATAGAGGAAGACACAAATGTTTTGAAAAGATATGCTGCAAACACGGAGAGAGTCAAATACTCTACAAATTGGCACAGCTTCTACAAATGTGCACAGTTTATGATGTGAATGCCATTTAAATTGATTTGCACTTTATCATGTTAATCTACTTGATAAAAATGGCAGGTTATTTTATACCTTTTATAATGACTCTGAGTTCTTCCGTAAATTAGGCTTCATTTTATCAATATTAGAAATTTGTTAAAACATTCATTATTCTGTGAGACCCTTACATTATAGGAACTTGTCACTGCATTGACTTTACCACTGCTGCAGGTGAAGGTAAATGACTGGATACATGATTCAGCTTCAGCTCTTCCCCTGGAGAAATAATATTATGTACCAATAGTTTCATCAAGCAAAGTTATCATTGTTTTATTTGAGATAAATAAATACGATCAAGGACTGTGTTCTTGAAATCGTAATGCATGATTATGATAGTGAATCACAATAGACATAAATATACTAGTTGGTTTGAAAATGGCAGACAATTATGAGATTGCTTGTCTGATTTTAAAATCACTGTAAGCAAAGCACAAATTAATATTATTTCTTTTGAATTAAAAGCAATAAGGGCTCCTGCTTAAATGAGGAAAGGCCATGAATGTTAAGTTTAATAAGAAAGTCACATGCAGTGTACACTAGTACAATAAGACTGAGAGAAACAGAGGAGACATTAACAATTAAGAATTACAAGGCTTAGATACAGATGGAATAAAGTTGAATAATAAGACAGAGCTTACGTGCACAGAGCAATTTTATCCTGACTTCTATCAAACTGGCTGATTACTGTGCCGAATTTGTTGATACAAGCATAAGCCTCGGAAACAATGCAAGTCTGAGGAGGTTCACACAGTCCCAAGTCATCTATTATCTGATCAACGCGGTTATTGACACTAGAGTACCAAGTCCTCTTGTCCTCAGGACATGATTCTAGGTGTTTCTTGAGACAGTCAGCTGTCTTGCCTTCTGAATAAGACCTTTTAAAATATGAGTAGAAGATGCAATAATCCATGAAAACTACAAGCTTTGCCATTTGATAAATAATGAGCAAAATGCTAAAAAGCTATGAATAAAAAATAAAAACAAAGAAAAAAATGATTTATAAAAGATATAAAACAATTGTTGGTAAGAAAGAGATTGTTTTTGATGATCGTCAAAAATTTCAAGGCAAAATGGTGTCTGTCATAAACTCCTTCTCTTAAATTGAAAATTTTTAAAGAGGCTCAAATATATAAATCAAGCAATCTCTGCTGGACAAAAAGTTGTTAGAGAACAAACAAGTTTGACTCATTAAGTTAAATAAGCCTTTACGATGGAAAAAAAAAGGTTCTATCTAAGTAATTTCATTTCATATACATTTCAAAAGAAATAAAAAAACACATACTTGCAAAATCTATTTCGTTCATCAATACTGAGCAGTTTAACATAAAGAAGAGTCTGTATCTTGTGACTCACACACGCTGCTGCCTTTGAGTATGAGCAAGTACCATTGTCTGATTTTATGAGACGAGAAGATGGAAATATATACAAGATGGGTGATGTGAGAGAGTTTTATGATAAGAATGTGAGAAAAAGCTCTAAAAGTAAATTTGAACAGCAACAAACAACATTAACTTACTTTGGTTCCTGAAAAAGTTAATTGACATATTTATTGTTTCTTTTCTTTTTTTTTTTTTTGACATAATTATCGAGTAAGGTATGTGCTATATGTTGTGACATTCATAGCATCGGAACATATTTTTCACCTAAAATGTAAAATATTTACCTATGATTTGTGACAATCAAAACTTAAAAGTATGATTGTGTCATTGCAAAATGGCTCAATAAAGATGGGAGACTACATTTATAATCAGTTTTAAAAACTTGCACTTTTCACAATTTCCTTCTAGGAATTTATTTTGTGTTCCAATAAAAAATGCATATTTTTTCTTTCTTGAGATAAAATTAAACCTATCTCAAATTAAAATGCAAAAATGTACTGTTGTGGCTATGGTGACACTACAGTTTCTTAAAAAAAAGCAATAGCCTTAGCATTTTTGTAGAAATTAGTTAGTTCAATTCAATCAATAAACCACTGTGTGATCTGTAACCATAGCATGTTTAATTAAAAGACCTTTAGAAACTCTTGCATCATATCATTGAATCTAATTTTTTATTTAATTTATTCATTTGATTCAACGCTTTTAAGTATTCCACTTTTTTTCTCTATAGATTGTTTCTAGATCTAGCCAGGTAAACATTCCCCTTAAGATCTGCATGCACTTTTTGTGGCAGGTTTGAACCCCAAACCAGGGGTGTGAGTTTTATGCTTATCATTTCAGCTCCACTGTATACCAAGGCCATAAACTATTCTTAAAATGCTTTGAAAAATGTCTAAGAAGTTCTCACCTGCCAACATTACTGTTCCTGAAAAGTGAAAAAAAGGTTGATAAAATTATAAATTTATGGTCCTCTCTTGAAATAAATACACATTAAGTACACATGTCACATTATTGCAGTACTTATCTAAGTCAAAAATTAAAAGTAGGACTTTGACAAGTAAAAATTAGCTTTCTTAGGGCCAAATAGAAATCTATTTCTCTCTCTCTCTCTCTCTCTCTCTCTCTCTCTCTCTCTCTCTCTCTCTCTCTCTCTCTCTCTCTCTCTCTCTCTCTCTCTCTCTCTCTCTCTCTCTCTCTCTCTCTCTCTCTCTCTCTCTATCTATCTATCTCTCTCTCTCTCTTCTTTCTTTCTCTCCCTCTCATTCTCGATCTTCCTCTCACTGTTTATCTGCCTGTCAATCTAGTTATCTGTCTATTTATCTATTTATCCAACAATTTATTTATCTATTTACTTAGAAACTTATCTTTAAATCTCTCTCACTGTATCCAATTCCATGCAATGCATATATGTCATTTAATAGGCTACATTCTCATTTGTTTAAAAACATTCTCATTTTGCATCTCTCATTAATTATTTTACTTTTTTATTTAATTTTTTCTTACTCTCGATTGACCTTTCTCAATATATCTTTATTATTCTGTTTTTTAATTTAGCTATGAGTCGTATCAGTAGATTTTCTAATGCATAACTTCATAACTTGTGTAAGCTAATATTTAACGTGATATTCATAGAGGGTTTTAAAAAATATGCCATTACCTGAACTTGGACTATCCTGAATGTTCTCTGATGGACAAAATGGTAAAGCAATAGAACATATATTAATAATGCAGTTGGAACAGATGATACTCTAGCACCATCACAGTTTATGCTCTTATAAGTTGTAAAATTGATTGAAAAGTTTTTTAAAAAGCTACCTTTAAATTAAACCAATAATTTTTATTTCTGAAAGCTCAATTTTCCTACATATCTTAAAGAACTTTCACATTACTATCTTTTTTAGTAGTATTATGTTCATCCGGTGGTTATTTACATGTAGTTGGAGGAAGTATCGTAAAATGAGCAAGATTATTGAAATCCAAAATATATTTTACCCTTAATTATTATGCTGCATCTTCATATTTATGTAGGTGAAGGCAACAGAATAGTATTTGGAATTTTTTACTCCTTTGAGCTTCCTATAAAAATTTCCTTCTTGCATCTTTGCTATATTATAATGCTTCATTTATACTTAATTTGAAGCAGAGTAAAGAGAGCTAAAAATATCTATTCCTTGCTGTATTCTGTAAATCTTTTTGGAGACAACTTAGTCACATTTTAGACTCTATATAGTATATAAATATAGGCCTATGTTGAAAATCAAATGAACAAAATTATTAAATTTCCTATTCCTCTCACCAACTCCTAGAGTTTCATTGATAGAAGTCATAAACTGCTGGATAGCTCCTACATCAATATTTTCTGTAACATCTTTGCCACTTAAACAGTTTGTCACCTATTAAAATGAAGATAAAATATGAATTGGGTTAAATTTTTCCATATCACTTTGTTGAAAATTTTGGTAGAGTTACTACTGGACATGGTAGTAACAGCAATATAAAATTAATATTCTCTTTTTCTCTTCCACTCCACTTAATTTTTCTGATTCTCTTTCCTTTGTCTCTGTCTCTGTCTGTCTGTCTGTCTGTCTGTCTGTCTGTCTGTCTGTCTCTGTCTCTCTCTCTCTCTCTCTCTCTCTCTCTCTCTCTCTCTCTCTCTCTCTCTCTCTCTCTCTCTCTCTCTCTCTCTCTCTCTCTCTCTCTCTCTCTCTCTTACTCCCGCAATTGCTCGGTTTATTTTTCACTTTTTTTTCTTTTTCATTTTTCTTCTTAATCACATTCATATGATACAAAAAAATACTAATACTAATCCTAATAGTAATAATAATAATAATAATCATAATAATAATAATAATAAGAAGAAGAAGAAGAAGAAGAAGAAGAAGAAGAAGAAGAAGAAGAAGAAGAAGAAGAAGAAGAAGAAGAAGAAGAAGAAGAAGAAGAAGAAGAAGAAGAAGAAGAAGAAGAAGAAGAAGAAGAAGAAGAAGAAGAAGAAGAAGGAGGAGGAGGAGGAGGAGGAGAATGACAAGAGAGAGGCCAGACGACGACATTGTAAAGAAAATACATTTTCATTGGACACTTAACAGATATGACAACTAAAGCCTTATCCCTTGTGTTGGTCTGATTTAAAATTCATTTTTCACTGCTAATGAAACACTTACTGTTTTTATTATACTGTGAAGTATCTGATCCGCTCTACCCGTAGCACTAGACAGTAATGAGTTACTATAACGTACAGCTTCAGGCACGCATAGCATTTTAGAAATATCTTTTTCTGTAAAAGAGAGGGTATAGTTGCATCTAAGGTAGTCTGCTGAATAGTACTGGAGAAAATGAAGTTTCTCCATATCAGTGCCAATAGATTCCATGCAACGCGGACGACGGGAGTTTAGATCTCCAATACATTGTACAACAGACTGTTGGTTCCTGAAAGAGTATTGAAAAGAGTTTCGTTGTTGTTGTTTTATTTTAAGAAAAAGGATGCTGCTGGAAAGAAATTACGATGATTTTTATACTTTCGCTTTATTTACAAACATTTAATCTTGACTCAGCCATAGACCTATAGGGTTTTTTTCTAATCTGCACTATGAATAGTGTGTTGAGCATATTGGCAATATTTGTTGTATTATGTACACTAATGATGAGGGTCAGGAACATAATAATTTCTAAATATTGAAAAATTAGATCATTTTCTACTTTCATAAGCTCTTTTAGAAGTCAAAAACTTCAAATACAGTAAAACACTGATTAACTAAAATTTTGTTAATCAAAATTCATGACTAAACCAAAAATAATGGATATAATTGTACGTAGGCCTACTGTTCCGTTATAATTATCCTAGTGGAACTAAAATACGTTTGAAAATAAAATGATGTCAGCACTCCTTAAAACTTCGGTTTAAAATCTTTAAACTGTAGGCCTATGTTATCTTATCTATTCATATTTAATCTCATGACCTTATAAGTACAAATCATATTCAAATATTTTGGGTTTGACGTTTCAATCCAAGAGATGTAAAGATAAAAATGATTTACTAAATCACAATAACAGTAATTTTAATGCTTATAATAGAAATATATACGACAGACATAACATTTCTCTACTTTTTTTTTAACAATTTCTTTAATATTACTTAGTGAACCGAAAAATAGGAGGGTTAGTGTGTTTTCAATTTTTAAAGTCTTAACATGTACTCACTCGCATTTATCAGATTTATTAAAGCATGATCGTATTTCCTGCAGTGGGCATTCTGCTTCTGATCTGCATATTTTGTCGAGACTGGTATTGGTGATGCCGCAAATACTGCTCAACTGAACACCTGGAAGAGTGACACTCTTTATCTCTTCATCCTCACAGCCAATCAGATTGCGTTTAGTGCAGTCAACTTTCTCTTGCTTGGACCTTAGGATATTGAAAGGATTTTTCAAACAGTATTATTTTTTTTCCTTCCAGTTTTCTTTTAATCCCCTGTCTTCTTACTCTTCTTCTTCTTCTTTCTATACTTTATTTTCCGCTTCGTTCACATAATGTTGCTCAAACGATATTATTTTTATTATCACCTTCAGCAGCTGCAGCAGGATTAGTAAGAGCAGCATATCAGTAGTAGTAGTAGTAGTAGTAGTAGTAGTAGTAGTAGTAGTAGTAGTAGTAGTAGTAGTAGTAGTAGTAGTAGTAGTAGTAGTAGTAGTAGTAGCAGTAGTAGTAGAAGCAGTAGTAGTTGTTGTTGTAGTTTCACCATCCTCATTATCATCATCATGATCGTCGTCGTCGTGGTGAGGACATAACAAATTGACTCTGTGAGTAGACCACTCATCAAAAAATGGGGTTTAGAAGTTAAGTAGGCTTAAAGGAGAAAGTAGAGCGACTGACTAAACATACTCGCAGTATCCTTCAGTTAAGCGCTGGGACAGTTCTGGTGTTGAGTCAGCTGCACATTGCTTAGCTTTATCCAGCTGACAGCCCTCCTTTACAGTAGAAAGGTCTCCTGTATTTGATTAGGATGAAAAGAAGTTGTAGTGTTATATTCATTCTCAGTAATTTTGAAAAACTCTGACATAAAAACAGCTTATATTGCGATAGAAAGCTTTTGTCATAAGATTTAAAATGAAGTAACGTAGATTTCAAGAAAAAATTTATCAAACTGTTTCTATGGGTAATGACTGTTTATCTTTTTCACAGATTTTCCATAAAATAAAATTCATTTAATCATGGCTAATGGGTGAGTCTGATGTTTAGATTTTTTTTTTGTCTTTAAATCTTTGCCATGTCGTCCTGAATAGATTTCCATACTTCAAAAATTATTTAAAAGAACAATAAAGCACCCACCATCACAGAATAAGAACTCAACAAGTCCAGGGCACCTGTTGACCACAACATCTTTTACCATACGGACTGCCACTTGTCGGATTTTATTTGCCGTAACTTTCTGCCCTGACTCACAAGTATTGGTGAAGCGAACAATACATTCCAGAGAAAACTGTGCTTGCCTATAAAACAAATTAAAGATAATTCTGTCAAATCTTTTTGTCTTAATGTACTTGATCATTAATGCTGTAGAAACCTAAAAATCACAGTTTATGACCAAATTATTTTCATTTAAAGTAAAATGGCACTGTAAGATGAAAAGCAGAAAATAAGCATTAAGTAAGCCGATCATTTTTTTTTCAAATGTGTTCTTCAAAGCCTTGTTAATCTATAACTTGCCTGCAAACTGATTCTGTTCCTATGTCAGCAAATTTGAGAACAGTAAAGAAGTCCTTGAAACAGTTGCCAATCTGAAAATATAACATGCAAAGAAAAAGAGTATTGAATGATACAAATTTAGATTGCAAAGATCCTGGTGTAAATGTCACCTAAAGTGGCTTTTTATAATGTCACAAACATTTCTGTAGTAAAAATAAATCCCTGTGTCTTAAAAAAAAAATAGAAGTCACAACCTCTAACAATTAAAACTTACTTACATTTTGTTAAGGCTCAAAAGGATTGCAATTTTTTTAATTGTGCATTTGTATAGGATGTGAGTCTACCTACAATACTTTATGTCCATGTCAATTGGGTCAAAACTTTTCATACCAACACCCCCTCCCCCCAACTCGTGCGCTCTCTCTCTCTCTCTCTCTCTCTCTCTCTCTCTCTCTCTCTCTCTCTCTCTCTCTCTCTCTCTCTCTCTCTCTCTCTCTCTCTCTCTCTCTCTCTCTATTTATCTATCTCGCTCTCTCTCTCTTTTATATAACAATATTGTTTTGTTTTCTTTTTGTTGAGCTTCTTAAATGATGGGGCATTATTGTTTTTTTTTTTTTATGCAATCGATGATAATATTCCATTAATAGTAAAAAAATTATCCTAGCATTTCATTCAGCGTTGTACAAAATTTAATAGGATTCTCTCTGTTTTTTGTCAAGCAGTTTATGTAAATGGAAACCTTAACTAAGTGGTTGTATTTACAATCAATACATATAGAAACTTTTAAAAGGGGATCAATCAAGCAATAAAAACTCGCCTATAACTGAAACACCGAAAGGGAGATATATTTATTCTTCATGTAAAGGCTTTGGCACAACCAAAATGGAAAAATATCACTACTATTATGATGTTATTACTATTTTGTCTCCTGACTTACCTAACTTATGTGCATTTTGGTCATTGGATTTTTACTCATATTGATCTTAATTCCTTGAAAGTTAGGAAAGCTAGACAAGGTATTAACTTTTCAAAACGCGAAATGTTTGATCATGCTTGTAGCAGTCAAATCCCTTAAAGAGAAGTTAGTAAGGTCATTATTTTTTGTTAATTTGACAAGAGATTTGAGAAATTCATTAGATTTTTTTACTTAAATATTCATAATCAATGTAGATTAAAAGAATGCCATTTCCGTTTCATCTCTGCAATTGATATTTTGCGATACTTAACAGACATTTAACAATGCAGGACATCTGATTTAATCATTCTAGCCCTCGGTATGCTTTATTTGCAAATGAATGTTGGATCAAGCCTAAAAATGTTGAAAGTATTTACTCCTCCTAAACATAGAGACAAGCATACCAGATCGAGATTGCATCCTTCCTCTTCAAAGCGCAAAGGTGGACACAGTTTTTCATTGTTCTTTTCCACAGTTGTCTTCATAATCCCAAATAATTTCAATTGGAAAGTATTGAGACTGCTCTCACAAGAAGCTTTGATGGTCTTTGCTTGTTCAAAAGAAGCTGTTGTTTCCCTGTAATGTTGAAAACGTAGGTATTTTTAACCATAGCAGAATATACTAGATTTTCCTTCTATAAGATCTAAGACAACAAAATAATAACTCAGTATCCAAGTGATATGAACTGCTACATTCACCCTTTCTAGGCCAAGCAAAACACTGAGAGAAAACACTTTGTGAATAAAAATTTTTAAAAAATGAGAATGGGGTATTTCACTATGAGAATCTCAAAGGCACCTGAGACTGCCTTGTAATAAATATATATATATATATATATATATATATATATATATATATATATATATATATATATATATATATTTATATCAAATATGTGTTAGATAGAGGAACGGACAGACAGACATTCCGTCACAGAAATACAGAGAAGAAAAATTATCTTTCATTAATTTTTTTCACGATTAAATTGAATAAGTCATTATGTAAGCTCTGTACATTTCAAAAGACATTTTGCTTGTTACAGAGGTGCATAAACTGTTAAGAGATATAAATTTTTTGGAAGCACATTTCAGCTTAACTTCAACTCAACTTCATACACATCTCTCACTGAGACTCAAAATGAGCTCAAATTTCATACTCACTGGCAGAACAGATCTCTGCTCTCAAAGGATGAAGTAGCAATGTTTGGAGGGATTAGAAGCTGTTGGATCAAGGTAGATAGCAATCCTATGTCACAAGCTTGTCTCTTGCGACGGTGAGCTATTCAAAAACATTTTTTAAAATAGTAATGTAAAAGAAGCAGCCAAGCTTATATGGGTGGGCATAGTGTCTGAAATTATTATCTAACAATAAACCATAAGAATGCAATCATAGGTTCATTACATTAATTTCAAAAGTTAAATTAATCCCTGTGACATTTTGCCTTAGAATTTGTGTTCATTTACTATCACAAGCTCTTTAACTTTTCGAGTTTTTAGACTTAGAAATTTTGTCTAATTTACTTGCGTTTACATTTTGTTTGCTTGATTTTTGTCTCCTTTTTGTAACAAGTTTTGCTTAAGAAGCTTAACTTGCAGTCAGCACATGTTACAATTTTGTCTAAAACTTTAAGCATTTAAGATGACTTTGCAGACTATCATAGAACTAATTATGACATACTATAGACTTGCAGGTTTCAAATGCTTTGTTGATTTTTCTTTAAATTAGTAACAAAATGCCTCAGTAACAATATTACAGGATAAACACTTGCATAAAATATGTTTGTTGTTTTTTATCCGGACAATCTATCTATACTGTTAGCTTTTAAAGACTGAAACTAGTGCATGTAGCTCCATAACAAACAAAAAAAAAGGTAGAGTGCAGCTCAAAAATGTACAAGACAAAACAAAATACGTGAGCTTTCGGCTTTACGCCTTCACCATATACAAACTCTCTCTCTCTCTCTCTCTCTCTCTCTCTCTCTCTCTCTCTCTCTCTCTCTCTCTCTCTCTCTCTCTCTCTCTCTCTCTCTCTCTCTCTCTCTCTCTCTCTCTCTCTCTCTCTCTCTCTCTCTCTCTCTTTCTCTCTCTCTCTCTCTCTTTCTCTCTCTATCTATTTATCTATCTATCTATCTTTCTCTTTCTCTTGTACTCCTAATCTCCAACTGTCATTTTCTTTCAAGAATATTTTCATTAAATTTTTATCTATTCAGCATACTTATCCTTTTGGAGTATTATTTATTTATTTATTTATTTATTTATTTATTTCATAAATACTTGTTGAGACAATTTTTGATAGAATGTTTTTAAAATATAAATTTTTTTCTGTGACTCTTTTCTTAACGTATTTGTTACATATATATATATATATATATATATATATATATATATATATATATATATATATATATATATATTTATATATAAAGTATGCGTATATATATTTTTTTGTACGTTATTCATTTAACTTTTTGGGGGTAGATCTTTCTATATATAACCTTTTTCATATCTATATATACATTTTTTTTCATAGTTTGTATTTCAAATTTATATGTGTGAATATCCTTGTGTTGTTTGTTGTTCTTGTTTTTGTGTCTGACGAAGGCGTAAAGCCGAAAGCTCTAGTGTTTTGTTTTGTTTTGAACATTTTTGTTTCTTGGTTTTTTTTTACGATGCTTCCCAACTATTCTCAAAGCTCCACTGCGACATTCAAATTAATTGATAGTGCATATAGCAGCATAATTTAGGTTTATTTTCCACGCTAGAGAAAACAGTTAAGACTCATATCTTTGTAACCTATAAAAAAAGGTTCTCTTCAAGTGATAAGGATGTATAGGTGATATCCAACTCCACACCCAGATAACCCATGTCAAAAATGAAACACAAGATATCTGTATTGCCATCAATATAGCGCTCTACCTCCACTCCCACTTGCATAAATGAGCAATCAGTTTTTATATAGCTGGTTGTGGTTATTATATTTCAGTATATAATATTGTATTTCTAACAATATAGGAAATTAACCGCTTTTAGATTACTATTTGTCTCTAATTTTCAATTAGTACCAACGACTAATTCTAGCAAACAAAAATTGTTAGTTTGGTAGATAACATTTGAACTTACAGGTTGTGTTTTGGACACCATTGTCTTTATCACAAAGCCCTGTGCTTTCTATCAAACTGAGCAGATCTGTAGTTGGTCCCATTATGAAATCCTCAAAAACATTTGGAAGTTCATACTGACATTCGTCCAGATCCTTTACTGCTTTGCACATTCGCTACAGGTAAAGAATTATATAGAAATGATTAAGAAAAACTGTTACATTTGTACAAGTCCAAGTACTTAGTCATATTATTACAAGTATAGTCAAAATACAAATACATATGACTTAATGCCTTACGGCTTCTTGGTACATGGAAGCACATTTTCAAATCCATTTTCACCCCTACCCCTCTCCCTAACCTTAAAAATATGAAAAAAAAAACTCACATACTGGAGGCACTATGAAATAAATTCTTAGTGGGTTTTTTTTTACTTAGTTTTGTTTCTTCTTTTTGAATTTCAACACTAACATTTTTATATCAAAACAGGTTCCCTAACTTTTGTTTGATAACCTAAACAAACTCTCATAATAGACTAAACAAGACAAGCATACCTCTTGGCTGCCTTCTTCAAAAGCCTTCCCTACTTCACTCTGGAAGTCTACTTGACACTCCACAGCCTGATAGTAAACATCACGCTTGAGTGGCAATTTGAAGTCGAAAGAAGAATCACTTTGTTTGCAGGTTTCTAACTCTGAGCGGAAAGTCAACATGGCGTATTTCACAACATCTTTCTGTTGCACAGAGGTGCACCATTTTGTGTAGACACTGTAGACTCTCTCCACCTGCATCAAGTTGCTAGAAAGACAGGCACAATAAAGTATTTCTCAAATGTTTTAAATACATCTGCTTAAAGTATAGGGAGCTATCAAATGGCATTATAAAAAATATACCAATAAATTGTTTGATAGGTTAATATTGGACTTTTTTTCTCATCGTTCAATGAATATAGCAAAAGAATGTACTAATAGTAGTATTATATATATAAAATATATATATATATATATAATTTTTTTTCTGTATTTCTTAGGGGGTATACAGGGGACATTCGAGACCCAAGTAGTTTTGCTTACATGCAAGTAGCACTGTTTTCGGTTGAATTGTCAAAGACTGCTCGAAGATTCCTCACATATTCAATTACAACGTCTGTTTGACATGTTCCAACACACACCTTGATAGCAGAAAAAAATCGTGAAATTATGTTTGAGATATTCATTCTTAAAATTTACAATGTCATATTCATCATGTCAAAATTTAGACTCGGCAAAAAAGAAAAGACCTTCTAGTACCCCTCTCTAATGATTTTATATTGTCTTCACCTGTCATATTCCTTATTCCATTTGGCTTCTCAATGCTGAATATTGTCATTCTTTCCTTTCTCTTTCTCCTTTTCTTTCTACATCCCCCAAACTGGCCACTTGTCCATTCTTTAGATTGAATGTTATCATTAACTTGTAAGTCCCTGACAAAAATCTGATGCAAAACGAACACAAAAATGAAGAACACTTACAGATGGGAGACTCGACGAGATTGCCTTGCCGCACTTTTGTTCGACATCTGATTCTAATCTCTTAAGTTTGGCCTGCAAGAAGCTTGCCATTTTACAGTTACCCAAGAGATTCTGGGCTTCCTCAACATAAGATGGCAGCATTCTGTTGGTATATTTTAAACAACGCAAATGCATCATATTTTTAAGGAAGCTTTAACGTTTTCATTTCTTACACCTGTTTTGTAAATGCAAATCTTTTACCTACAAAACTCTGAAACTAAAATAATAGTTTTCAGATGATACCAGTGACTCATGTGGCATTGTTAGAAGATTTTTCATAAAAAAAGGCACTACCATTTTCTTCACTGGGCGATTCATATAAAAAGATAAATTATAAACTTAAGAAAAATTTGACATATTTCTTTAGACATCACAAAAATGTTAAAGTGTCCTGCTTCATAGTCCATTCTGCACAGAACATTTGGTATGTTTGAGCAACCAAAATACAGTGTTTTATATAAAAAAATTTTGGCTGCGATCATAAACCTATTAAAACAATCTTTTTATAATAACGAGACAGGTCATAAAGATCAGAGCCAATGCGCCAATAATTTAGCACTGAATTCTCTTGTGTTTGGTGACTCAATCTACTCTTTAATTATTTTAAAAAATGTGGATAGAACAAAAGATAAATCTATTGCAAAGGTGTCGAAGGTATTACAGATTTGAAAATATACCGGTATTTCTTATAAAGCATGAAATGACTTAACTTAAAATATTTCAGATTGTATTAAATTCAAATAACCAATAAAATGAAATTCATTAAAAATTGTTATTGCTTCATTTCAAAGGTGGATAAGCTTATTAAAGTTCAATAAATATCTGCTCACCCGCAGTCGGGCTTGGGCTTGGCCAACTCAGCGTATCCATGGTAGATATACTTGATACCCTTAAAAATCTGACCGGAGCATGCTTTGTCTCCGTTGATGACATCAGCCCATTTGATCGCTTCACACTCTCCCTGCTGACAGTGAGGACCTACAATATTCCTGACAAAAGTCAGAGAGGATTCCAAACCGATTCGACCAGCTTCAGAACAGTTTCCTGTAGCGATGGTTTGTTTAACGCTCTCCTCCGTCTCTTGCAGTCCTCTGGTTGAATACAACAAGCGAACAAAACTGTCTTGATTTCACAAAGAAAAAAATTATCAGAAAATTTCTCAGATATACATATCATGACTCTATATTGAATTTACAGGTTACACAATTAAAAGCAAATAAATTCGTTATTATAATACATAAAATTAATCAATAAAGTTTAAATTCACTTAAAGAAAAGAAGCATAACAAAATGTTTTGCTTATGTTTTGCATCTATATGATTAAGTTGTTATTTAAAAGAATAATATAAAACTTGTGACTAAAACCACAAAAATCAGAATACATTGTTTAATATTGGATTCTTTTAGATAGCAAGAAAAATATATGCGGTCTATTTGATATAAAAAATTAGATATAAAGACTTTCCAGGACAGTTTGATAACTTGCAAATTTACATTTAAGAGAAAATTTCGTTGTTTTCAGCTCACCATCTCCAACAAACTACACAAGATCATGGTCATGCTGTAAAGGACAAAAGCTCCCAATGCTGGATGCTTGAAAATCATTTATACTTACACACACGGCGAGTTGCCCTCGCTGACATAGGCGTTAGAAAGGATAGCTTGCATGGAGAAGATGGCCAGAGAGAAACAGTCTCCAGGCTCTGAGTCAACCACACATCTGGAGCTAGCCAATTCCAGGAACACGCGGTTAGTGGCCTGGACGAGTGACTTACTCGCCTCTGATGTGCATGTTTGACCATAGCGTTGCACACAACTCAGGCGTTGGGTTGTTCTCCTAAAGTAATGATAACACGTGTATACTGGTTAGGACTTCGATGAGAATTATTCACAAATTTACAGTTAGTTTCTTCGTCTCCATTGCTTGATTCTTTTATAGTCTATAGCCTAAGAGGGAGTCCAATATCAGAGGATCTGGTTTGACAGTGAGTGCAAAATGTGACGATCTTAATGAACGAATCTAAATAGTGATGTGGTGGAATAATGGTAATGATGCAGTCATATCATCAAGCAATTACATGCATTAATGTCTCTCTTTCTCTTTCTCCCTTGTTATCTATCTATCTATAGGTCTATTTATCTATCTATGCGCGTATTTCGCTATTATGTGTCTGTATGTCTTTCTCTATATATATCCATCAGTCTTTCTGTCTCTCTATCTGCCTCTTCGATTCTCACTGGCGATAATTTCGATCTTTGTTTCAAACTTCCTAATGCTTTTTATTATTTTGAATTTTTTTTTTTCATATTTTTCTCAAATATATTATCCTCACTTTGGATATTTAAATAACTAGATTGATCAACTTTGGGAGCTGAACCGTATTGATAATAAAATGTCATACTTTCCTTCTGAACTCCATATCGAATATCCACGAATTGAATTTTTTGCACTTTTTTGTTTGCATTGCTTTCTTATGGGAAGACTTTACACTTGGTTTGAACTTTGATACCTTAGAAAACTAAAATAAACGGTCCAGCTCATAAAGAGCAACAAAAAAAGTGATTTAAAATAAACTTACCTGCAACTTATTTCATCTGCACTAATATATGACATACTGAAGTCCAAAGCACACATCAGTGAATATTCGAATTTGCAAGTTTCCGGCTCTACAATGAAAAAAGAGAGTAAAATAGCTTAGAGAGAATAAGGATTTGTGGGTCAAAGGCATAACATTTGATTGCAAACTTTGTCCTTACTGAGAACAAAATTTGAGTTGGGCATTTACAGTTCTAATATAATAGGAATGAAGAGTAAGATTAACTGGTTTTATTAGAGTACCGTTAAATATTTTTGCTATTGTTAGAAGCATTCTTTATTCAATTTTAAAGTTTAAATGCTAATAAACATTCCTATATCAAGGCATTTTTTTAAAACCCACCTTTAACTACAGGATTGTCGGAG
This sequence comes from Elysia crispata, assembly GCA_033675545.1. Classification (NCBI taxonomy): domain Eukaryota; kingdom Metazoa; phylum Mollusca; class Gastropoda; family Plakobranchidae; genus Elysia; species Elysia crispata. Next base: position 291,246 of record JAWDGP010001093.1, on the reverse strand, counting down.
ACACCACTAGCTGTGTTGCAAAGATCACCGTAGCAGCAAGATCTTTGTGTGTTTCCATTCCCGTTATTGTAGCAAGACTTCGGATTGGTACAGCCTGCTGTATATCTGATGTCATCCTTTGTCAACGATTGTTGGAACAGACAAGCCTGCAAAATTCAAGATCACATGAAGCAAAGATCTGTCATAGTCAACAATTGTACCTGACATTATGTTTAAAAATTATGGTTTAAGCATAATAAGCGGACCATTGTTGTTTTTGTAATTTTTAAGTTATTTAAAATAGACAATGATTTTGTAAAGTGTCAAAATTTAAGCAACTAAAACCTGGTGTTTTCACAAAAATGCAATTTATAGTTCAAAATATCTTTCTAAAAGGTTTGTGTTCTTTTGTTTTTCTCTTTATATCATTGGCCCATAAAAGATGACAGCTTTATGTTTGAATATCAACTCTTCTCACCTTTTTATTGTGTGGGCATGTTTGAATGTCTTTTTCACACTCTCCAGTATCTGTCTCACCCTTACACATGTAGCATTTCAGTTGAGCTGAAAAAAAAAGTTTAAGAGGGAAAAAAACAATTAATTACCTTCTCTTGTATAGTTAAATATCATGTATGTCTTTATTTTTTTGTACACCATATCTCTCTCTCTCTCTCTCTCTCTCTCTCTCTCTCTCTCTCTCTCTCTCTCTCTCTCTCTCTCTCTCTCTCTCTCTCTCTCTCTCTCTCTCTCTCTCTCTCTCTCTCTCTCTCTCTCTGAATATATATATATATATATATATATGTCTTTTTTTCCTCTCTTTGTTTTTTTTCCTATTTCTATTTCTGTTGTCTATCTTTTATCTTCCTTTTGTTCCTCAATTCTTCTACTTTGGAATATTGTTCATGTTGATGAAAATAGTTTAGCGCTATTTACTTACTTGTATCTTTGCATTTCTCTTCTACAGCGGCCCAGATGGATTTGTACATAGCCATGACAGTGACAGATTTTCCCTCTGGCAGAAGCTTCAGCCCAGGTTTGAGACAAGTAGTCCATACTTGACGAATCCGGTTACAAAGAGCCTCGAGACTCGGTCCTGTTGGTTTTCTATCTTCATCATCATCATACTCATCTCTGTCATCCTTGTCATCCTTGTCTTCTGTCTTAGGTTTCGTATCCTTGTCATCTGTCTTAGGTTTCGTATCCTTGTCCTCCGTTTTAGGTTTCGTATCTTTGTCTTCTGTCTTAGGTTTCGTATCCTTGTCCTCCGTTTTAGGTTTCGTATCTTTGTCTTTTGTCTTAGGTTTCGTATCCTTGTCCTCCGTTTTAGGTTTCGTATCTTTGTCTTCTGTCTTAGGTTTCTTATCCTTGTCCTCCGTTTTAGGTTTCGTATCTTTGTCTTCTGTCTTAGGTTTTTTGTCCTTATCCTCTGTTTTAGGCTTCTTACAAGTTTTCCTCTTTTTGTCTTTGTCACTTGTTTTTGGCTTCGTGTCCTTATCACTTGTTTTTGCCTTCGTGTCCTTATCACTTGTTTTTGCCTTCGTGTCCTTATCACTTGTTTTTGGTTTCGTGTCCTTATCACTTGTCTTTGGCTTCGTGTCCTTATCACTTGTTTTTGGCTTCGTGTCCTTATCTTTAGTTTTCGGTTTCGTATCCTTCTTGTCATCATCACTATCATCATTATCATCATCATCCTCACATTCGTCTTCATATCCGTACATGTCCTCATCATAGTCAGAATCTTTGTCGGAGCGGAGACCTTCAATTTGGCGGACTAGAGAATCAAAGTCCGCGGCACATGTAGCCACATCAACACAAGCCTCGTGGTGCTCTGGGAATTTCTCCAGCAGCTTGTCTTGGGCACGGTACACTCCGCGTCTCTCCTTCAGCCTGCACGTCTTCGTATGGGTTGCCACACAGAAACGCATCTCATTTATAAGGCTGCAATTGAATTGAATAAGAATGAGAAAGACGCATTGATTTTTTTTTTAATGTTTTAATCTTAACAGAGACATTAAGCACAACATTGTTTTGTGTAATAGAAATAAAACTTTAATGCAAATTATGCATATAGTACAATCCTTAGTTTGTACCATTTCAATAAAAAAAAAGGATAGATTGGTGTGTCCCGCATGCAGTAAGCATCTGTTTAAGCTCTAACAGGAAAAACAATCTTTTTCAAGATTAATTTTTTTTGCCTTTTACGAAAGACATCCATTTGTGGACTGAAAGTTTAATCTTTTGCACAATATAGAAAGCAACATAGTAAGTTATGATTTTTCTAGGAAGAATGTCTCTCTTTGTACAAGAAACTAATCTGTCATCTACAACTGATGGTATGAAGTGTTAAGAAGGTTTTACTCATCTGAATTATTCTTTTTTTTTTTTTTTTTGGAAGAAAAAAAGATATCAGATGGCTTTTCCAGTAAATAATGCACTTTTTTTCAACCTTTATAGTTGCCATTGATGTGTACATAAACAGTGTTTTACAATTTTCCTGGTATTAACATACACTTTGCAATTACAGACGATTGCCTAATATTGTCGTTTATAGGGATCTCAAAAGACTCGCCAGGAAAGACAAATCTTTTGAATCATTTTCAGATGCAACAGAGTGTCTCCTTGGTGGACCAAATCAACACGGTTCCTAGTAACAAAGGTTATTCAGCCCGTCCAAACACAGTGCGTTGCCTTGGCAACTCCAGGCAGATCCCGTTTTAAGGAGGTGGGTATCACAATCATGTATGACCTTCGATGTTTATGAAGAGTGCCTATTCTCTGAGACTGAAAATTGGGCTAAGCAGCAGGTACACTGAGACCTTATAAGCCAACACGTATTTTTTCCCAATGGTCTGCTTTAACATCAAAAGCTGTTTCCAGACATAGTCTCTGAAAGCAAAGAAGTACTCGTGCTTTGTTAACAGAAAAATTTAAAAAATTTAGTCTTGTCTTTACCTGCAGGTCTTGGCATTCAAAAGTCCCCACATATTCATTGTCATGCTTCTTTGGAAGGTAGCGAGACAAGCCTGGGCTGAATCAATCATGCAGCCTTTGCGACAACCAAATGTGTTGTCGATATCTTCATCTGTACAACCAAGCTTCTGCTGGACATCTTCTACCTCATCAGGATCCAGCATAAACATCTTGGGCAGCTTGATATTGTCGCAGTTCTTGGTGTAGGTCTGGATACACTCCATGTTCTTGCTGAGGTATCTGTAACAGACCATTAGAAAGAAATTCAGCTATGAAGCGCGAATTTGGTGTAAGGATTTATCAAATGAAAGTAACGGTTTATTGTAAGGCTGCTAACTGACTTTCAATAAGATCCTCAGACTGTCAGAAATGTGTAATTACCACGAGCACTTTTTTTTTTGCACGCATGTTCATTACAGAACCTTGTTTAAACCTTAATAAGCCAAAAATAGCATATTTCTTTCCTTTTGTTGCAGGCGCATTTTTTTTTTTTTTTTTGTTTAAACTTTTTGGGGTTTCAAATAAGATGTCCTAAATCATCTTGCTAAAACAAATTGCAAAAAGATAATTTGTAATAATAAGAAAGAAATTTGACCCACCTGCATCTCCTCGCCCTGCGAACAAAGGGGTTGATGAAATTGCGGTACTGTTTTCTCGAGCATTTCCTGGCTTTGTGGATATCACAAGGGGCATGGTCTGGGTCCATGTCCTCATCACAGATAGAGACGCGCTTCTCCTTTTCACATGTTCTCTGTGCGGCGCGGCTAACTGAGCGCCACATCCAGCCAACACGACCCATTCTGCTGTCATCACATTTGAAGCTGAATCGTTTTACACATTCTTCCGCCCTCTCTTGCTCACTGATAAGTGAAAAACACAAGTGTGGTGTTGGCAAAAATTATTTTTCTAATATCTCTTGACAACTACAATGTGTTTTGGCTCTGAGTGGGTTTTTTTTCTGAATTTGTGTTGCTTTTCAACAAGAGGCAAAATCATGTGTTACAAGATTATGAAATGTATAAAAGTTCATGTCAATTTTAGATATATTTGGTTTTTGGAATAATTAACATTTAAAATAAGTTTCTATTAATAACAAAAAAAAAGCTGCCCATTATTGTAATAAGTTCTGCTATCTTTTCAAAAGACCATGCTCGATAGAAAACAGAACCCAATGTATATTAAATCTCATGCATATTTAGGTAGCATCCCGGATTTGATAATTCACTCTGCAAAAGACTATTTCAAATTTCTTTATTGACAACCCTTAAAATAAATGAAGACCTCTCTATAATAATTTCAAAAGGTTTCATAAATGCACTTTTTTATGTAAAAATAAAATATGTCAAATATAATAGCTAACTGTTTATTTTTGTCACTTTTAATTTATTTCAAAATATGACGGACAAATAGTGCACAGAGTGATGCTGACTTAACAGAGAGACTAGAACATGTTATTGTCTTATCATTTCTTATAGTATAATGCCATTACTGGTTGGCTCAAAAAAAGCATATAATCAAGCTCCATTTTCATACAATGCGGGTGATTTTTTCAGGCTTTCATAAGACTTATGTGTCTACACATCCCCTACATTTGCATAATTATATTTTCTTGTGCGACATTGCAACATACTTGTTAACTTCCATTTGACAAGTTTATTCAATCCCCATAAGCAGCATCGTTGTTAAGGATAATGTTGCATCCTTAATCATTGGTGAATACTTAAGCGGAAAAAGATATGGTTGATTAGATGGACTTTGATCTAACTACTACATAGCTTTTGCCTAGGCTTGGTAGTAGAACTTCATAGTTGTCATTTGAATGCGCTATCGACCGATCCCTTGCAACCATGACTGTATTCTATCTTGTGATATTAGTACAAAGAAATTTTGAATATTGAAATAGACTATCATTTTCTTTTCTGAATCAGAAAAAACAAACGTATGGTACCAAAATAGTGCCGTACTATTCAGCATTGTACATGCAAGTTTATTTAATTCCAAAAAGGCATACTTGCAAATGTCCTGCTCTGTCTGTGTGATACCAAGCAGCATGAGTTTGTTGTAGAGTCTCCTGACACATTTTCCCACTTCCTTGACAGAGCAGCGAGGACTTCCACCAGACTGCACCATCTCGCACCGACCACGAATCATCAAGTGAATAGCCTGCATGCTGAACCATGTCTGGGCTCGGAACCCCTCAGAGCAATCGTCCAGAGACATAGGGCTCATTTGTAAGGAGGCGCTTATGCTTGCATTGAGAGCCATGAAGAATCTGATGATCAGGAGAGAAATGTTCAGGAGATAAAGTTATACATAACTTATGGCAATATCAAAGGGCAAAACAAAATCAACTGGTACAACAGACAGTGAACAACATCCGACAAGTCATAAGGAAACAACTCCAGCTTTTTTAGTTATGAAGTAATGTCTCCAAACCTGCAAACGGAATATGCTCCCACTTGTGGATTTGAGTAGAATTCAGCAATGCTTCTTGTCATGAGAATCTTAACTTTTGCATTGATGGCTGTCGCTGCGCATGTAGGGTTCTCTGTGGATACAAACAGTCAAGGAATTTTAAATGCAGTACGTTTTTGCAGTTTACAATTGACTGTGCCGTACGATTTTATTTCCAATATTGATGTCAGAAGGCTTTAAAGGTTGCATGTGTTCCAAAATGTAGTTGTTATGTTCTGTAGCCTATGTTCTGAAAACTTTCCAATATATATATATATATATATATATAATCAAAAATATTACTCTCTTAAGGGAACAAATCTTTGACATAAATTGTAACAAGCATCTGGTGATGCATAGCACATCATTTGAAGCGTTGGAATCGTTAGAGATTTTTTTTTAAACTAATTTTTACACTTTAACATAAAGCTACTGCCTGTATGTTGAAAATTCTTATGAACAACTCTTGGAAAAATTTAAATCAAAACTCCCGTTTCAAAAAAATGAAACATTCTTTACTTTGATGACAGTACAAAATCTGGTTTTTTATATCACACAGAAATATATTTACCTTGTTGGGGAAACTGCAGCATTTCTGCGACTGCACCTGCAGATAATAATGAAACGGCAAATCATGTCGAGTCAAAAAAAATTCAAAATATATGTAATAAATAAAGATAAATTTCACTGAATACTTCTTTAATTAATGCTGGAAAACTCAGATAGATATTGTTGATTTTAAAGAGACATGAATTTTATAGCGTTTTTTTTTCAAATTTTGGAAGACCCAAATCTGCAAAAATTGTTATGAAAAGGCATATAATTATATCATGAAAAATGTAAAGTTTGCGATCAAGAGCCTTTTTTAATCTCCAATTGTATTGTGATTTTAGATGAATCAATTATAAAGATTTGTATTATCAATATGTTTGTTTGTATCAACAGACACAAGGTTTACTTTCTCATTCTTTATGATCTCAATTCTCCATTTCCAGCTTCAAGAAAAATCATGTAAACACTAACGCTTATGTTTTACATAATTAATTATACTTCAGACTAAAAACAACAAATATACTTGCTTTATCAACCAATTGTGGCACGTGAAAACAAATTCTAAACATGAGCAATCAACGCTTACCAAAGTTGTTGCACAGACTTTGAATGGTAAATTTCAGATTTTCTGTCGAGTGCTTGAAAGATGTTAAGTTCATATTCGGAAAGTCGTCCTTGGTTTTCAGCAACACCCTCAGAGCCTTGTCTAAATTCCAACAAATGTCCCACAGGTTTAGGTTTACAGCAGGAGCCTGAAGGAAAAAACGGCAAGCGTATTTTCAGATTGTGGATATCTTGTTATCATTGTGGTGAACTTGATATCATTCTTACCAAAGTGATGGAGTTTACATCGCTGGAAACTCTCCCCAGTAGCGCTTTTTAAAGTTTGGGACATATATTAGTCTGCTTGATATTTGATTCATAATTTTTAAGACACAACGATGGGGCTCTATTTTTTTAACTAAACACTTTTAAGCAACACTATCGGATGAAGGGGCTATTTTAAAACTAGGAGATGCTTATGTCTTTTATGTTAATTCAATATACACTACAACCCCAAATAAAAGATTTTGTTTAAAACGCATTGTAAAAGGTTATAATTACAAGCCTGCCCTCAAGAAATCAAAGTTAATTAGAGATAAAAGCTAAATCAATCAAAACAGAACATAGGTTTTGAAGATTAAAATACGTCCTCATCTAGTTCATATGCAAATTTATTATACCTTTTCCAGGGCACCCATGACAAAACTGGGCAGGTTGAGCAGCCGGATAAAAAGACCACTCTCTATCTGTGTCCAAGATGGAGTGATTTGCAGCACGTGCACCAAGAGCTGAGAGTACTCGGTGATGTTTGACGATAGCAAAGTTATCACTGAGCTGAAGCAATAGAAGTTCTTCTCCAGGCAAGCTCTGGCAACAGCGCTGTTCAGAATATGAACCTTAGTATGAACTTCAGAGCCATGCTATTCGCAAATCAGTTGTAGTGGTTAACACGGTGACATAGAAAAAAAAATTCTCTTCATCGTTATAATTGATCATTAGTTAAATTTATCTATTATTTGCTCTCACGTTAGTTGTTTTATTATTATTATTATTATTATTATTATTATTATTATTATTATTATTATTATTATTATTATTATTATTATTATTATTATTATTATTATTATTCTCAACCTGAGCTTGCTGGCACTAGCGTGTAAAAGTATATTTTTGTTCATTCCACCTTCCCTGTGTAACGCTCAAATCGAGCTATTTGTATGATTTAAAATAAACGTGGTTACTTACACGCCTTCTGTAATATTTGCGTCTCTCTGACCGATGAAGTTCACAAGAGTAGAGAGACACCCAGCTGCGGCATCCACGTCACACGTGCCGGGTGCCTGGCCGCAGGGTCGGAACAAACTGGCAGTATCACGGGGAGTGTTATCGGGCCAAGTCGTTGGTCGGCAAGTCTGTAGCTGAGTCGTGAGGCTTTGATACATTGCTGGTTCTTGTTTTTGCCCGTCTGGGAGACATGTACCAGCACCTTTCACGAAGCAAGCTGTTTGTTTTTCTACTTCCCTACAGTGCGGGAGAAGAAAGATATATTTTTGTTTTAATAACTGTTAATGGCTGGTCATAAACAAGATTGTGCCTTCTTTTATCTTTAAGGGATCATTTGGCTCAAGTGTTTATTCACATGCATGTCACTTTATATTGTGCTTTTTTTTTTACAATAATCTGCGTAAAAATGTGCATGTCTTTAGAGCCCCATCCCCTTTTTTCTATGAAGCTGTGTTTTTAAGCTAAGCTCATAAAATTTATTTTGAATAATGTGTTTGCTGTAAATCGATTAATTTTAAATCATGTGTGATAGTTCAAGTCAGCATTGCAAACTAAATCGGGTAAAATTATTGCTCGAGAGTCACACTCTCGATTCAGAAGAAATTTACTGCTATTACTCAACACAAATCAAATGTTCACAATCGCATTTATTGAGATAATGTGTAGGTTATATTAAAGGTGCTCTTTGTAACTGCTAGGTACTATAAATTTTATTTCAAAGTCATGATTGCGAATGTCTTATATACTTATTATTACCGGCAGGCACGCATTAAAGGTAGAACCCTAAAGGTCATGATTGCGTCTCCCTTAGAGACCCACCAATAATTTGAAAAGTGTCATCAAGTTCAGTGGTGGAAAACTTACGGGCATGTGGTGTTATCTGTAACGACAGAACACTCAGCTAGAGCTGTCCTGTTGCATCCTGGCTCCGCATTGACTTGTCTAAGCAGCAAACAGCGAGCTTCTGCCACCAAGGCTGGGTCGTCATAGCACGCTTGTGTAATCGCTTCCAGAGAGAAGGAAGCCTCGGCCCTTAGTTTCATCACAGAGTGGGCGCACGTGCAGGTAGCTGCAAATGACCTTGCGCACTTCACCAGGGCACGGGCTTCGCTGTGAAAAAAAGATATGAGTATAAATTGATAAATCTTAATCTAACTAAATGTTATATATTTGTATGAGAGTGTGTCATTGATATGTTCATGTACGTTTTTATTGATAGACATTATTATTTATTTGTTCTTTTTTTCTATCTTCTCTTTGTAATGATGAACAAGAGATAACAATTGAACTTTCATTTAAATCAATAAGATTGCTAAAAATGGTTTTCTTTCAACGTTGTTGGATCAGCGTCTGAAATCGGTAATGTGTGCTGATTAACTAATTTGCATGGGTAAAGATGTTTGCATCACTAAATCCTTTAATCTTTTTACTTGCTTGGTTTCAGAAATCACGAGGAAGACTCTGCTTTAAGTCATTTTCTGTTTGATTTTTGGCAGTTTCGCAGGTAATCCCAATAGTGGATTTTGTGTTGCATGAAACTAATGAACTTTTAAATTTTTTTGCGTTTAGGTTGAAATAAAGCATATAGGCCTACATTACGTTCATAATCTATGAAAGTACATATTTAGCATAAAGTTTACTTGTGTCATGATCTCTTTAAAAACTGAAATTCAAAAAGTGTGATAAATTTAAGTTTTGATTACAAACTATTAACCCAAATACAAACAGATATAAAGTAGACAGTGGACAAATAAGTGAAGAATGAATAAATGATGAGAAATGAAATTCAAAAAAAAAAAACTTTACCTGCAAATCTGGGTGCCATTTGGTCCAGGCCCAACGTATGCTGAGAATCTGGCCAGACATTGCTCCGCTCTCTGAACCAAGCATCGCGGGATCGGTTCCACATCTGGGCAGAAGCCCACAACGACCTGATCTCTGATCATATCAAGCATTTTGAAGACGTGTTCCATGAAAGGATTCATACCTTGTACCTCTTTCGCGCAGTACTTCTTTGTAACCTTCTCTACGGTTTTGTCCAGGGATCTGAAAATGATGCGAGGAGTAGAGGTAAAGATAAGTGTCACAAAAAGTAAAAAGACTTGACAATGAAATACAGCCCCAGCTCAATGATAGTATGATACACAGATGTGAACATGAGAAGAAAGTCCTTGTGCATATCAAAGACCTTGCACCACAATGACAGAAAGATCGAAACCGCACATGATGCCAGGATTTAGTAGTAGTAGTAGTAGTAGTAGTAGTAGCAGCAGCAGCAGCAGCAGCAGTAGTAGTAGTAGTAGTAGTAGTAGTAGTAGTAGTAGTAGTAGTAGTAGTAGTAGTAGTAGTAGTAGTAGTAGTAGTAGTAGTATATTGTCAGCGTGGAACTAATTATAGTGACAGAATGAACAGAGATTTTTGCATTGAAAATAAGCCAGATTTTTTTTAATTTGCTAAATTTTTACTGAACTTAAACTAAAGCTATAGACATAGACACGTTCCTTTTAAGATCAAATAGAAATAATAAGACTTGAAATGGATTGTATAGTAGAAATTTTTTTTTCGTATTCTTCACTCTAGTAAGATAGCCTTTATAAATTAGCTCTCAACGTCTCGTGGATTTGTAAATTCATACATATCCAGTGGCTACAAATTTGCCTCTAGCGCAACCTACCTGCAAACATTTGGCACGTCCTTGGTAACAGTCACTGGCAAAGAGAGGGCGTCCAAGAAATGCTGTCTGGAAAGGTAGTCCAAGCCTCGAGCGCACATATCGCTTACTGAAAAAAAAAAAAAAGGAATTATGAATGTAAAGAAAAATAAAGAACCAAATGAGTTTAAAGTTGTTGGGGTTTTTTTGCTATTTAAATAGGGATTTCATTGCCTGTTAATTCTTCCATTTGAACGAGACTGAAGTTTTTAAGAGATCAAAATGTGTGAGGCAAAACATTAAAAAAAAAAAAAAAAGCATAAGAAGCTACTAGCATCAACAACTGATGTCTGAAATGTCAAACAATGTTACTGAGTCATCTTAACGTTTGAAAAACTTTACCATACAATGACTAACTTGTCACAAATCGGAAATTATTAAGTTGTATTGATTAGTCATTATAATCTAAGTGCATATTGGTCCAGTTCTTTCCCAGTAACAATTAAAACGCATGAAAATAAAGAAAGCATGTTCAGAAAATACAGTAATGGGAGTGCAGAGAAACAAAGAACTTACCAGTGTCGGGAGCAGGTCCGATTACAGTGACTGTTAACAAAAAAAGAAAATAATATTTTAGTGCTCATGCATTTATTGGCTTCGAGCTTACAATGGTAATTTTTTATTAAAATATTTATAATCTTTATCTTTTCTTTTTCGTATTTTTCTCATTTCTGTGAGTCGTGTTCCTCATCATAGTACTAATATGTTTCTCTACTACCCAGAAATATAAAGCTCCCATACGCAAATCTTAATTTTACCTAATATCAATATTTTCAGAATAGTTTCAATCAAATCTTTGCTCTTAAACTTGATTCAATGCAGTTGTATCAGGATGATATGACACATTATTTACTCTACTGTCAAAGTATTTCCCCTACCAAGACTGCTCTTTTCAAACACATTATTTACTCTACTGTCAGAGTATTTCCCCTACCAAGACTGCTCTTTTCAAACACATTATTTACTCTACTGTCAGAGTATTTCCCCTACCAAGACTGCTCTTTTCAAACACATTATTTACTCTACTGTCAAAGTATTTCCCCTACCAAGACTGCTCTTTTCAATTTTGGACATCTCAAACTGATGTTCTTAAAAGCTCGAATCCAAATGAATAGTAACGTAATTCGTCTCACTTAAAAAAGTAGAAGATTATTTCAATCTTTACCGTTGTTATCAATGATTATTTCAATGAAGTTTGAGACGGTCTCGAGGTAAAGCTTTTGTACGGAAGTCAGAGAGAGTATCATCTCGGAATCCAAATCAAAGAGACACTCTTGGAGTTCTTCCGCTGCCTCCAGAATTGATTCCAATACATTGGAGCCTTGCAATTTGCTGGTAAATCTGTTTTATACAAAACAATGTAATTATGTTTTTGTGACAAGGAAAACGTTTATAATTTAAAATCATTGAATAAAATGTTTGAAATAGTGCTTAGTGCAGAAATTTATTTTTCACACATATTGAAAACGCGCTTTCAAGATTTTTTAGAGAGATCTAAATGATATTGAGAGACAAAAAAGGGAAATTGTGAAATTGCCAATGTCATAATATATTACTTTTACAGGTATGTTTTATAATAACAAATTTATAAGTATGTTTTTGTCAGGCTTCAAAACGTTTTATGTTTTTTTACCAAATTTGAGACCAACACAGAAAATTTAAAGTTATCTTTCTTTGGGTCGTGGCATTTCAGAAATCTTTCAAAGTTGATTTTTAAGTCAAATTAACTTGAGCCAGATTAAAGATTTTACCCTTTCAACAAAATTAATGTTGAATCGTGTTTCCCACGTAATTGTTCGAGTTAAAGAAAAGCTTAAACTGTTTAACTTACTGGTTAAGGCACTTCTCAATGTCAACTGTTGGAGAACGACCGTCGTCACCATCGACGACCTTCACATCACAGGATTCCTTCACTTTCTGTTTCAGGACGCTTGTAAATCTAACCCGGGCTGGCAACGTATACCAGCTGTCCTGGCATTTTTCCAAGTTTTTCTTAACGCAATTTGCTACTGCTGTCGCGTTCCTGAGTCAGACAAATTTAAAAAAAAATGTTTTTGTCTTAAAAAATCATATACATCTGCTATCAAAAACACAGGAGATGCTGTTGAATAATATATTGCATTAGCTCCAGTGCTATGAAAAAACATTGAGGGAATCAATGTGTCGTTTAAATGGTGAACTTTTCAGTTTTGAGAAAAGGATTCTCACCAAAGCATTATTTCTTATATCTTTTTAATACATTTTTCGAGACTGCTATAATTTGCAAAGTCTTGTTGTAAGTTTGAATTCTTTCATCAATGAGAAACTATTATTTATCAAAAAAAAATTGAGGATTGATTAAGAGATTAACATAAAACTTTACTGACTGGCAAGAAAGGGTGGAGTTTGGTTCCATGTCAATGGCCATAAAACACCGCATGGCATCTGATATCTTGCATTCCATGCCCACAATAAAACCATACGGATCTCTGCAGTCTAAAAATCCAAGAGAGTTTTCAAAAGCTTTCACGTTTCTTCTCACATCCTTTATTTGGTCCTCGGTGCAGTTTTTCTCGGCAATCATTAGATTCCTACGATTGTCTGCAACAATACTGAAAAAAGGAAAAAAATCCAGTTGATAAAGTGTTTTAAGGTAATTTAGATTTTTTTGTTTACCAAGAATCAAGTAATATGGAAAAATATTCATGACGTCGTCTCCCACTAAAAAGCTTATTTACCAGTTCTAAACAATGTATAACTTATCGTCCCTCAAAATAAACGTGTCCTTAATGTCTTGAAAATATTCCTTTGAGTGTGCTGTAGGTTAAAAAAAAATAGTTGGCAAAACTATTGTTCTAAGGTTGTAAAGAACTACTTTTGAATTAAACTGTTTTTCCCTACAGAGAGACACACAGTTATTGAATTATACTGCAAGGATTTGGTGTCTTTCGGCTACTTCGAATAATAGATTAAAAATCAATTAAATTATCGGTGTTGTATGTGATATGATATGATGCTTATTGTCGTATGAAGTAAACGTTAAAAAAAAACCGTTGTTTCTAATCAAATGAACTTTTATAGTTAGTTACGGAAATAAAGGTTCAAAGCGGTATATAACACGTTGGAAAACTTATGAACTTTGGTATTCTTATATTTTTAAAAATATGTATCATTTTTTTTCCTTAAGTAACTTTGCTCAACATTGAAACCTACTTTTAACTGAATATTTAATTTCGATCGCACTTGTGATTTCTCAACTCTAATTTCCTCACTGATTACCTACAAAATCTTCCCAGATTTCATTTTGTGATTTTTGGCAGTTAAATAGTCAGTCATTAGATCAACAGTAAAAAAAGAGATATAAGTGTAAAAAAAAAAATGCGTGAACTTTGATCCCACTGTTGTTTATTCTAGTTCATACTACAATTGAAAGAGAGAGAGAGAGAGAGAGAGAGAGAGAGAGAGAGAGAGAGAGAGAGAGAGAGAGAGAGAGAGAGAGAGAGAGAGAGAGAGATTACCTGCAGAGACTCGCGTCGTCTATATGCATGCCACAGGCCGAGACAAAGCTGGCTGTGGTAGTGACGGGCTGGATTGTGCACACCTGTTCCGCCTCCTGCAGCTGACAGACCTGGACCTGTGCCCTAAGACTGGCGCTGCTGACCTCCTCCAGGGAGAACGAGACTCCGCCCATCTGGCACTGCATCCGCTCGTGTCGCACACAATCCAGGGCCAGTTCCACAGAGCTTAGCAAGCGCAGATGGATAACAAGAAGGGTAGAGAGTAAGTAGCCAGAAAAAGCGTGATTTTTCAGCAATTGTATAAAACTTTGTGATCAAAATAATATTGACTTCGTTTTCTCGTATATATATATATATATATATATATATATATATATATATATATATATATATTTTTTTTTTGTTTTTTTTTTTTTTTTTTTGTTTTGTTTTGTTTTGTTTTGTTTTGTTTACTTCAGTGCAGTCACAAAGTTTTTTGCATTTAGTTTTGGCTTTACTGAGCTAAAAAAAAAACTCTTCCAAACATATTACTTGAAGTGGTGTGCACTACAATAGGTGTATTTACTATTAAAAAAGAGAAGTTTTGTGTTGTAACAGTCGTGTACTTATCTTTTTTTCACAACATCACTTTTTTTTATTTTTTTTTTTTAGCTTTTAAGCCTCGCTCATTACTCAAAACGATTTTGTTACTTCCTTGTATGTCTAGCAAATATTGATTATTTTCTAACAACACACGCTCGTGTAGGAAAGCAAATCAAACAATTAATCCAGACCAATAATATTCTTTTTCATAATTTTTTTTAATCTGCAAGATTACTGATGATTAAGTTTATGAAAAATATTTTGAATGTATGCAAATCGATTAATGTATCTGAAATTATAACTACTTATTTTGAAAGGAAAACCACAATGCGAATATTCATTGCTCTAGGGATTTGAACTGAGACGTATGAATGTTTAGTCATTTACCTGCAGGAGAATTGGTCATTTTCACTGAACTCACGACTGAGGTCGAATATGCACTTAGTCATGGCTTGCCTGTTGCATGAGCCTAGAATTAAATAATATTAAAAGTTAACAATTTTTCTGTAAGTATCATTATCTAAAAAAATAAATTGTCGCGTTCAAATTTCAATTTTTAGAAATACTAAAGGAGGGAATGCGTTTTTAGTAGTAATTAAACTCAAATATTTGAACCTTATCAGCAGATTAACAAATAAATTTAGTTTGTATTAATCAAAACTAAAAGAACACAGCGTTGATAAAAATAGATGTTGAAATGGGTGCAACAGCTATGCCTACTGAAATGAGAGCGGTAATATTGAGCTGGCAAAAAATAATAGTAGTGGTAATTGTAGCAGCAGCAGCAGCAGCAGCAGCAGTAGTAGTAGTAGTAGTAGTAGTAGTAGTAGTAGTAGTAGTAGTAGTAGCAGCAGCAGCAGCAGCAGTAGTAGTAGTAGTAGTAGTAGTAGTAGTAGTAGTAGTAGTAGTAGTAGTGGGAGCAGCAGCAGCAGCAGCAGTAGTAGTAGTAGTAGAAGTAGTAGTAGTAGTAGTTTAGTAGTAGTAGTAGTAGTAGTTTAGTTGTAGTAGTAGTAGTAGTTTAGTTGTAGTAGTAGTAGTAGTTTAGTTGTAGTAGTAGTAGTAGTTTAGTTGTAGTAGTAGTAGTAGTTTAGTTGTAGTAGTAGTAGTAGTTTAGTTGTAGTAGTAGTAGTAGTAGTAGTAGAAGAAGAAGAAGTGGAATTAGGATGACGAAGAGAAGCAATGGTGATAGGTTTATTAGATAAAGGACGTAACAGGAGACTTAGCAGAAGCAGGTGTGATGAGCTCAAGAACGAATAACTTTAGCAATAAAGCATCCATTACAGCCCATCGCATGACATAGAAACACCATAGTTTCTCTTAGAAATGTCAAAAATCTGTTAACAAAACTATGGCACCGCTTTGGCATACCTGTTATCGGTCCATTGTCTAGATCATTACAGCGACTCTCGGAACAACAGTAGGTGCACTTGTCATCTTTGCAGCCAGGCCTGCAAGCCGGACGTGGTGTGCAGCCTCTTGATGTCACTGCACCCTGATCAGTGACTGTTTGGCAAACCTGAAACAATGGCATCCAAGTGCGGAGTAAGAGGTAATTGGTTTTGTGAATGAAACTCGGTTGAAAGGCATGAATGACCAATAACAAAGTGGGAAATCCTATAATTTGCGGCTATTTTTTTTTCGGGGGGGGGGGGGGGGGGGTTTTAATATTATTTCTACTTTTGTTTTGCTTTTTTGTTTTTTTTTTTTATTGATATTTATGAAATAATTGATGTAGTTCTTACTTCTATTCAGTTTCAATCAATAGGGATGAAATAAAATCAAGGAGCGGGTAGAGTTTAAACTGTTATTAAAAAAAAATCTATAAGCAGAGAGCGAATTGAAAAAAAATGTTTTCAAATTAACTATAAAGGTCTTAGGCTAGACTAAGACGAATAAACATAAAGAAAACAATCAGGCTGAGTAAAGATATTAATTGAACATCATCATTTATATTCAAATATAATTCGATTTTCTTTATAAACTGATAATCCAAGAAAAACAAATAATTATCAGTTACGTTTTATAACTGAGTGATGATAAATTTATCGAAATAATAATAATAATAATAATAATAATAATAATAATAATAATAATAACAACAACAACAACAACAACAACAACATACGCTTCCGGGGTTGCATTGCTCAACACTTTTTCCGCTTGAGCATGATCTTGACCCTTGGCCGTAACATGCATAACACTGAAGTGGGGCGGTAGAACCTGAAAATAATGTTTTACTTCTGTTACGATAAAACTAAGGGGATTGCGTAAGTCGTTTCAAGAATACAGCTAAATTCTGTACATTCGCGATATATCTTAAGGACCATTTTAAATGGTCACTGTGAGGTAATGTAGATGTAAACAAAAAAGATGACACAGGTGAATTGCTTCGTTCAAATTCATACTTGTCCGTTCATTCGTACCTAAATTAAAATGAGCGTTTGAAAAGATTTATTCATAGATTGATTCCGGATGGGATGTTAACAACATAGTTAAAATAAATTTTTATTTAAGAATGATTAGATAGTTGTAGAAGAGGCATACGTACGGCTGCAAATTTTCTTGATTGAGATGTAGACGGCCTTTAGAGAATCCTTGACAATACCGTTGCCTCTTTTCTTCTTGTCCAGGTCTAGGGTATCGTCTACACACTTCCACGCCATCTGCATGCTCTCGCAGCGCTCTTGAAACTCGTCCCATCTGAGGACGGGAAGAAACAAATTATTGGAATAGATTTTATTGATAATGCTTCAGATCAGATCAAATCTTGTGACATTTTGGTAGGGAAAAGCAAGGCTAGTTTTAGCCTTGAGACTCTACTCCCTACTTGAACAGTTCTAACATATAGATCTAAGCAGAAACGTAAAGTCTTGTTTTTAACATTGCTTAGTGTTATTTTGTTTTGTTTTGTTTTTTAATCCAGTTAAGTTTTAGACTATAGGATCCAATTAATATGATTAAAGAAAAATATTGGGCGAGTTTTCTAAAAAGTATTGAAATTACTGTTGGTTCTAACAGCAGCTGTTGAAGTAGAATGGAAGAAATTTATTTATAAGCTAAATAATTTCCATATTATGTATTGTAAAGTTATTATTGTATAGACCAGTTTTCTTAGGGCTATTAAGGAGTGCATCTCTCAAATACCGTGGTTCACAATGCTGTCTTCAAATTAAGAAACTTTGACGAAAACTTTTTGACTTAAACTACAGCAAAATTAATGTGGTCAATAAACTGTAGTAATGGCTGAACAAATTGAAGCAAGTTTTATCCTCGGCTTACATGAAATTGAATGCTTTAAAAAGTTTCGATTAGTTACCATAGAAATTAAACACACTCATCAAAACTGTTCTTGTATATTATCACTGGGAGAGAGATTGAGGACATAATAGCGATTTATGGATCAAATTACGGTGAATTATGCAGTACAAACTTACTGCATTGTGTCGTTGTTCTCCATGGCCGCGAACATGGCGTCCATATCAAAGGAGAGAATTCTTTCCACATTGTCCTCGAACAGGTCCCTGCAGGTGCCAAGCCTGGCGTCTGGGTTCTCACACTCCAGGCCTACCCATCTATCGATAACGTTGTTTAGAAGACGGTTCACCTTTAGTTCGGTCGTTCTCTCGCAGCCCTTCAGGTTCACTTCAATGCACTTTCGGGTTTTAGAGATCTCCCTAAACGAAGAATGTAATAGAGTTGTATGAGTCTAACAAGGCAAGTAAAAGCAAATTTTAAAAAAGTGGGTTGAAATCGAAAAATTTGCATAAAGTAGTCTACTCTCGCGCTCTCTGTCTGTGTGTATTTCTCTATGTCCCTCTCTGTATGTCTGTCTGTCAGTCTGTCCGTCTGTCTGTCTGTCTGTCTCTCTCTATCTCTCTCTATATATCTATCTATCTATCTATCTATCTTCTTATTTATTTATCTATATTTCTTTCTCTCGCTCCCCCTCACTCTCTCGTATTCTCTGGCTTCGTCCTATCCCTCTTTTCTCTTTCCTTTTCTCTTTATATCTCTCGATTTCACTATCTGTCTTTGTAGTTCTTCTTCTTTGCTATTTTTCAAATATTTTTTTTTACTTTCTTGCTGCTTTTTACCTGCACTCCTATTAATCTATCTATGAAACAATTCCTTTCAATTTTATATGTAAGTTATAACTCCTTTCTATTCCCCTCAACACCTTCCACTTAACATTTTCTTTGAAATACTATATGTGTCATTTCTCCTTTTTTCTCTCTCTCTTAACTGTTCGTCAATCTTGAGACTCATAAAAGGAAAATTGATGGAAAAATACCAAGTATAAAAAAGCGACTTACACACAAGTAGCTATTTCGTCTGGTTTGCTGTTGGCTTTGTGGTATTCCATGAGATCCGTGACACAGTCCATTGCTTTGATAGATTTACACTCTGACTCTGGTGGATCTTCACATGTCTTCTTCAAGCCGTAGTTCAGTTTGCTCACGATCTCCTTCACTGTTTTCTGCTGACACTCGCTGCAGCCCTGGACATAGCGGTGGGCACACATGCCGCTCTTGTTCACAAGTCTGGCCATGCGAGGAAGTAATTATACTTAGTGTGATTCTTTATTTCTTATTATAACAAGAATTCAGGCCTCAAAATTTTGTAGACTAAGAGAGCGTTTTAAGGTTTCGAATCATTCACTGTAAATGATATAGGCAATACACTGATTCAAAAGGTCTTGCAGATTATTAACTGATTTGTACACCTGTATCTTTGCGTACATAACCTATCTAATCTAAGATCAGCTGGGTTTTTTTAAATGTATCATAATTTTATGGTTCATTGTATCTCATGCCCAAGGGTGTTAGATGGTATTAATATTATCTAAGATTTATTTTAAGTTCATACGGGATCCAAATGTATGCCATTTGCGAAATTATTCATTATTTTTGTTGTATGGTATTTGCAAGCATCTTAACTGTGCATACTAATACGATAAGTAGAAACTGAATGCAGTTTATTATGAATATTTTACTTTTACTCACGGACACAAACTTTCCCAGTCCGGATCGTCTTGTTTGCTGAGATGATGCACTTCAAAGATGCAATGGACGGCTAGAGCTGGGTCGCACACGCAGGTACTGTTGCCGTAATACTTTTGTACGCTTTCCTTATCGTAAGGCCATGACATGGACTCTCTGTCGTCTTTGTCATCACCGTGTTTGTCATCATCGTGTTTGTCGTGAGAATCTTTGTCATCGCCATGAGCTATTCTATGTACGATATAGGATACAGCCTTCACGATATGAGGCTCGCATGAGGAAGTTGTAGAGTTCAAACAGTCTCCAAGTTTATACCTGCAGAGAAGTAAGCGTGTTTGGGTAGAAAATAATTTTTTGTATCATACATAAGGCAAAATCAAATAGTACAGAGTACTTGAAATTTATTTCAATTTATTACCAAATTGCGTAGTAGAACCAGTAGAGGCAGTAGTAGCAGCAGTAGTAGCAGCAGCAGTAGTAGTAGTAGTAGTAGTAGTAGTAGTAGTAGTAGTAGTAGTAGTAGTAGTAGTAGTAGTAGTAGTAGTAGTAGTAGTAGTAGTAGTAGTAGTAGTAGTAGTAGTAGTAGTAGTAGTAGTAGTAGTAGTAGTAGTAGTAGTAGTAGTAGTAGTAGTAGTAGTAGTAGTAGTAGTAGTAGTAGTTTTAATAGTAGAAACTTTAACAGTAGTTTTTCGAAGAGCAGCGTTACAAAAGTTTTGTTGAATGATCAGAAATGTTTTGCAGTTTAGTCGTCCTTACCAATTCTTAACAGGGGCCATGAGAAATTTCAAAAAGCATTTCCCTATATACTTTAATGAACAGTTTTTGCTTTGTTCGATCCAGGCATCGACACAATTGGGGATGACAGCCGATATTGCTAGATGCTTCATCTCATCAGAGCAGTTTGACGCTCGCATGATTTCAAATTGTTGACTGGATGGAAAGAGAAATGGTAAACATCTCGAAATTAACAACATTTTTAATGCTATATTTTTGGGGGAACTGTAATGTCCACAAATGCTAATGCTATCGGAATCCTTATATCCGACGTCAATTGAAGAACCAGAAGTAAAAAGGAGAACATAAGGTTTTTCATTGCAAACATAATTGTGATTTAAATAATATTTGTATGTTCCGATATTTTTTTTTATAATTGATGTAATATATGTTTATACAAAATGCGCACTTAGCAAAAACTTATGGCTTACTTGCAAGATTCTTTGTTGCCACTGAGAACATATTCGAACTGAGCTTTCAACAGTTTTCTTATTGTGATATTAGCTTTAGTGAAGCATTCCCCGTCGAACTTTTTTTCTGGAGAGAAAAAAAAAAAGAATAAAAAGTGGTTCGATTTAGAGTCAAAACCTTAAAATGTTTCCTGAACTTTCAACAATTAAATCAAATAATATTTGTATTGTGATTTAATCAAGCCGACATATAGTCCGTGGTTTTTGTTTTTGTTTTGTTTTTTTTTTTGTTGTTTTTTTTTTGTTTTTTGTTTTTTTGTTGTTTTTTTTTGTTTTTTTTTGTTTTTTTTTAATGATAATTTTTATCTCAAAATGTATTATTTTTTAAAGCCATCGATCAAGTTAGCTTTATACTATATTATTTCAAAACCTAGACATTAATCTTGTGAGCGGTAACATTTCATTCTTGAACTCTGAGCAACTGTCTGAAAAATAATTAAGTTGAAATTTTACACCTACCATATTTCAGTTTGGTAATTCCTTTAGCCATTGTTGATAGCATCATCTGGAACTTCTTAGCAACAGGACTTTTTGGAAGCTTGGTGTCATTCAAGCATTTGTAGAGTCCCATAACTGTGTCAGTGCAGACATCTTTGGACTCATTTCCCATCCAGTGTTTGTAACAGGCAAAAGTGGCATTAGCCATTTCATACCCAGAACGCATCATTTGGTTCATTGAAGACGTGGCGTTCTTCACGATGGTCATCTTTTCCATTTTGTTGCACTTTCTGGCTTTTACCATTCTGGCATGTTGCGCTTGAAGCATTTTGTTCTTGCTGCATCCCGACGTCAAAATGGCCATGCATTTAGTGAAAGAGTGACTGGCATTTTGAAAATATGAGGTAAATAATTATGACAGTGCGAGTTAATGCTTCTTATGCGAAAGAGGAAGCATATAATTATGATTAAAGAAAAGAAATCTGGACGCATTAATCGTTAAAGGAGGAAAGTTAAAGGAGAAATATCGAAAGAAAAACAGGCAGAGCGGAAGAGACAAATAAGTATAGGAAGAAACACGTATACACAGGACGAAACAATGACGGATAGAGGAAAAGAGTCAGAGACTGGGGGAAAGTGACATAGGAAAACAAAGTGAGGCACATATCAAAAAAAAAACATGTAGAGACTGTGAGAACCAGTGAAAGGAATAAAGAAGTATAGAGATAAAATAATTTTAAAAAATTGACAACAGTTATAGCCAAAATGCATGGCCGTTATAGACAAAAAGATAATCGGGTAAAGCAGACGGGGAAAATGCGATATTAAATCAGTGGAATAAAAATTTGAACTTATATTTTCGACCTAGATGTTTGTATTTTTTATCAGGATAAACATCATTTGAAATTAAAATTATCTCTTCATCAAGAGACTTACGAAAATTGAGGATACACTTTTTTTTTTGGCATAGGGCCTAATTAATATTTTCCAGAACATTTACCTAACAGTGACATTGCTGCTCTTAATTCAGATGAAAATTATTTTCTTTATGAGATGAACACTGTGGGCGGGAAGGAAGTAGAAAAGTGTAATCAAGGGAGGGAGAGAAACATATTTTGAGAATTGGAGAATAATCTATAATATGCTTTGTAGTAAAACGCAACAGAATGAACTGACAAATCCATTCTTAAGTCTAAATGTGAAAAAAAATTTGTTGGCCCCTCTTCTTAAACAAAGCTTTGGCAAGCCCGCAACCAAAAACGGGGTCCACCTGGATAGATGGAATACAACTCAGAATGGTGGCGATAGCTAAATAGCAAGAATAACCTGGTCTGTCTACATCATCTGTTGTCATACAATGTCAGGTTTGTTGTTTTATCACATCCTGATCACTCACACTGTATTTTCAGTCTTGAACTAGAAAGTCATTGAGATTGAGACCATCCTGCGACGTTTAATTTTGAAAACTATGGACTGTAGTAGCCGGGGCAGTAAATGGAATTACTTACCTGCACGGTTTGAACCCATACGAATAACACTTGGGCCCAGCATTAGGGGAGCATGCTCTGCCACACTGTGGTGCGTGTAAGAAGCTGCCTTTGTCAATAGATGGACATTTCTGGCTCAGCGCTTTTACCGCGGGTTTGGCTGCAAAGACATTCCTGATATAATCTGGGCATCCGTTCATTTGTCCTCGTATAGCTTCCAAGCTGTCATGACTGCAAGGACAAAAACAAAATTAGTAAAAAAAAGAAAAAACCGTGGTATTAAATTGTTAAAGTTATTTAAACATATGTGTAAATACTCTTTAAGAAAAGAAAATTTTAATTTAGCTTTTTTTTTTAATTTATTCAAACTCCCAATAGATCCTTGACATTTATGATTTATACTTCTCTTTTCAATGTTTAATCGAGTGCAAATGTAAGTTTTACTCAATCTTGGGCAGAACTTGCAAAACATTATCAATAAAACATTTTTCCAATTTCACTGGACAACTGTTGTTAAACAACTGATGTTCGCACTTGAAGCGATCCAAGTTAACCCTCTCTTGCCATAAGAGATAGGATTTTCTCCATTCCCATTTTCTTTTCATTCTGCTTCTCCAGACATCTTTTTTTCTTTCAAGCAGTATTCCCATACAACTTTCTGATGGTTAACTTACCATTCCTGTCGTGACGAGTTGGACCTTGCTAAAGTCTGATTTACCAAGGTTTTGACTTCCTTCATATCGCAATTACACGAGGTCTGATTGCTTGGTGGTATGCGAGTATTGCAGAGGTTCTCATCACAACACCGACGTTTCGAGCCAGAGCATTGACTGGGAGCTGCACAGCCCATCATTTCTACATCAGTGGTAGGGTCATAGCGCCATATGCACGTCTACAAAGAGTGAAGGAGAAACATTGAAAAACTTCACTGCTTCTTTATGAGGGTTTACCTCAGGTTATAATATATTATAGGAACTTGAGTGTTATCAAATGAGTCTTGATAAAGAAGATTTATTGGTTATGGGTTTTTTCCCTAAAGACGAGTGTTGAAATTACTGATCATTTCATTCCATATAACTGATTTAAAACTTATTTGAAAACTTTAGCTACCATTGAGCTATTGGAAAAAGCAAATAACTAATTTCATCAGATGAATAAAAAGATGAACTTGGAATACTAGTTTAAAAATTTACAGCAGTGCATTTATGACCGTAAAAAATTAAGTCACTGCATTTCGTTTAAAGCTCTTCATTCAGCATCTAAATCTATAAAAACTTAGCGTGGGCCTAACATTTTGTGTGCGTGTGTGTGCGTGTGTGTGTGTGTGTGCTTTAAATGCCCAAATAGCTTCTCTTTCAGTTACAATCAATTTGTCAAAGGAAGAAGAATGTATGTAAAATTTTTCATGAGAATGCAAGTTGTTAATACATTTGCTAGTCTTTTTTAACTGGTGCTTAAAAGTTTTTATAGAAAGAAAAGAAAGGTCCCGTGACGAAATATTTTTAGAAAGCTAAGAAAAAAAAATGGCAGAAACTTAGATTTTTAAAGAGGTTTTCGTATTTTGTTATGCTTTAATTAGTTTGGTATGGTCACTGTGGCTATGGATAGTACAAAAAAATGTAACTTAGCAAAGATTAAATGCTTTCACTAATAAAAAGAAAAAAATTTAATTGACAGATGTCATAGAGCCTGTCTTTATTATCAAAACGAAAAGAAAATGTCAGAGACAGAAAAATGCAAAGTGATAATAATTTTTCAAAAAAGATAAAGATTTTAATGGAGAAACAGAGCGGCGAAGACTAACGAAGCAGTCAGAGAAAAAAGGAGAAATATAGTGAGAGAGAGAGAGAGAGAGAGAGAGAGAGAGAGAGAGAGAGAGAGAGAGAGAGAGCGAGATAATGCTATGAGAGATGTCTACTTACTTCACCGGAGGTTCCATTACACTTCTCCACGTCTAGATCTGTAAAGGTTCCATTTTCGTAAGTTCCCTTCAAACAGAACAGCTCGTCTTTGACATCTGATAATTTTTAAAATTGGATGGCAGATGGGGGGAAAATATATATATATATATATATATATAATTATAATTTCAGAGACCTGATATATATATATATAATTATAATTTCAGAGACCTGATACTTGAATAATTAAAAATCACGAGTCATCATCAATAGTGTTATTTGATTTACAATTACTTTAGTAATATTTTGAAACGTTTAAACAAATTTTATTTCTTTTTTCTTTCCATAAGTCCATATCCATTTCGAAAATAGTTCCCATTTGTTACTTTTTTCCTGTTTTGTGAAAAGAAAAAAATTCAAATTATTAATGTTTGTTACATATTAAGAGCTTTAATCTTTATATTTTTCCCCTATATTCTTCATCTTCAAATAACTTCAACAAGCTGTTCTAGAAGGACTCAAACCAGCGTAACTCGCCTTTCATGCCGCAGAAATAACTGATCATCTGGGTATCATTGCGTGTTTCTGACATATTCAGAAGAGCCCTGTGGTAATCAAATAAAAATTTTATCTCAGTCTCAAAGATTAATGGGCACTTAGTAGTAGTAGTAGTAGTAGTAGTAGTAGTAGTAGTAGTAGTAGTAGTAGTAGTAGTAGTAGTAGTAGTAGTAGTAGTAGTAGTAGTAGTAGTAGTAATATTAATTTATTCATGTCTAAAAAATAAAAGCAAATGAAGTATTAGTAAAGTAGTAATTGAGGACTTGCAGAAACAACGAAGGATATCTTCTTAGTTTTTCTTGCAATAATTTTCCAATTATCACTATCCGGATAACTAATAGAAGAGGTATCTTATTGCGAAAACTCTCGCGAGACGGATTTTCTAATTCACTTACTGGCACAGAAGAGCGTCGGGGAAGAGAGAGTACTTGGCCATGCGCTTGATGAGTTCCACTGTAGAGGGCATCGACATGTTGCCCATGCCCTTTCCGTCACCCATGCCGCCACCCATGCCCTTTCCGTCACCCATGCCGCCACTCATGCCCTTTCCGTCACCCATGCCCTTTCCGTCACCCATTCCGCCACCTCTTGTTTCATTTCGTCCTCCATGGGAATGGTCACCTGGCCCTCCGTGTCCTTTATCTTTAGGCCCGTCTTTTCCGAAAGGCATAGCAGGAGGGGGCATACACTTCTTTGGCGGTAGTTCTACAACGCCTCGGCACACTTTCCTAAAATGCTCACTGATGTGTTTGACCCTCATATTTACACTTCCGTATTTCTCCTTGTCACAGCTGATTGTGTGGTTTGCTACGCAAGCCATGGCAATCTTCATGTCTCTGGTATTTATGAAGAACAAAAAGCATTTCGTTGTTATCGCTTCTAAGGTAAAATTAATTTAGAAATTGGTCTTGTACAAAGAAATACTTTGAATATAACTCAGAATCCCCCTTCCGAATCTCTCTCTCTCTCTCTCTCTCTCTCTCTCTCTCTCTCTCTCTCTCTCTCTCTCTCTCTCTCTCTCTCTCTCTCTCTCTCTCTCTCTCTCTCTCTCTCTCCCTCTCTCTCTCTCTCTCCCTCTCTTTTTCTTTCCCTCTCTCCTTATTCATCTATTTCTGCTTCTATTTCAATCTTTTTTTTTATTTTTTGCCTATCGATTCATCAGTCTAATCTATTTTTATCTGCAAATTATTTATCATTACATTGCCTTTTGTCTGACTGTATCTATCTTTACATTATTCTATTGCTGCCCATTGTTCCACGCGAAACATAATGAGTAAGCATTTTTTCCGTCTATTTGTCTAATTCATACCGTTTTTGTCGCCAGATCACCTTGCAATATCCCTTGTATCACGTTCATTTCCTTACCTACAGAATCTGTTGACCTTCATTTTCATTGGTTCATCTGTGCCATTACGGGGCGGCATCTGGTCTGTTCGGTTAGAATCGTGTCCCATGCTGCCATTCATAGCCCCTCCATGCTCCTCCATAAACTTCCGCAGCCTCATCTCTGCGTCCAGAGCGCAGGTGCTTGCATAGGGAATGTTACAGGTCGGAGGTGTACAGACCATCCTCTGCCTCATCTCCGCCTGGCGAATCAAAGTGGCCAGGAGGAATCGAAGCCGGCTGTTGCATGGTTTCAGGTGTTTCTTAAGATAACTTAGAGCCATCGTTGCCTCCCTGAACAGCATAAGAAAAAGAAATTAGAAATATACATTATTGATCTAGGAGATTTTCAAAGCAAAATGCTGATTTATTGTTTTATTCGTGGCTGCTAGTATCAGGAATACCTGAAAATAAAGTATCTCACCATGACCCCATCAATAGACGAAAGGTATAAGCGAATGTTAAAAATCCCCGTATTTCAAGAAGCAGGGAATCTATGTATGGTGGTAACCGATACAAGGTTGACAATTGAAGCTTTTAAATCATAAATATTTTAAGCACATGTTTTTCTTTTAGAGACGATTTCAATGAATAATTTTAGATTTGTTAGAAACATGTTTTATACCCAAGCACAAAAAAATTGATTTACGCCAGCCCAAAAGGATCATGGCGTGTATATGTTGATTTAAAAAAAGCTTTACATTCAGATTTTTTTTCTTTATCTCATGCGCTTCGTGCATGTGATCATATCAATACTGGCTTTAAAATTTAGTTCTGAGGCAGAGATTTGATACCACATGAGGATTTTTATGATTTATTCTTTATTTCATCTCCCTCACTGTTGTTTGCTTTACACCAATCACATACGGAAAAATAAAACTTTCTTCGATACCATATAAGATATTGTTTACCTGCAAGAATTGTCATCTTCCCAGCTCAGCCTGATATGCAGAGATGCCAGAATTATATTCCTGATCGCCCACAGGTTGCAAGTCTCGTTACCTGTTAATAACGTGCGATCTATGTAATGTGTTTGAAGGTCAACATTTTTGTTCATATAAATTTATTGTCCCTTCAAACGGTTGATACAACCGGGGCGATATTCGGGAAAAAAATTCTTTTGAAAATAATTAAAAATTTGGGATGAAAAGAATCAAATGTAGTAACTCAAACAAAAAGGATGTGTTGATGTCGTGAAAGTAAAAATTAGGCCTGAGTATTCATTGCTCTCAACTTAAAAAACACCTAGAAGACTTGTTTTCTGATAGCACAAGTACAAAACCTGCCCTTTATTGGCATTTAATTGGCAATAAAGTTCTGTTTTGTGAGTCGCGTATTTTTCCATATACCTGTTTGATTTAGTCATACCTGTAAAAAATTAAATTTTTTCAGAATTTTTTAGAAAAAAGAAACTTTTTTTATGTAACTATTTTCATCTAAGTACTTATAAATAACTTACTTTTTTCTCCTGTCCAAACAGTTCTGTTACCTGAAACAAAACAAAAAAAATCCACCATTGTAATAAGTTACAAAAATGTGATGTACAACGTTAGAACATTTTATCGTTATCTAGATCTAACATTTACTTTGTAAGAACTTGTTAAAATTGTTCGTTAACAACATTATTTGCAAAAATAAACTAAGCTTTTTGGACTACTACAAATTCCTTCTCGGTATACCTTTGAAAGGAAGAGAGCACAGAATCTGCCCGAAGCCGCCCATCTCGGCTGTGTGGGTGGCACGCAGCCGCCTTCTCATGACGCCGCTGTCGGATGAATCCATCCCGGCGTCGGCGTCGTTGTCGTCGTCCATGCACGAGTGTCGGTGCCGCTGGTTGAGGTGTATGGACTCCTTTAACCACCTATGTCAATACGATAGAATATGGACTCCTTTAACCACCTATGTCAATACGATAGAATATGGACTCCTTTAACCACCTATGTCAATACGATAGAATATGGACTCCTTTAGCCACCTATGTCAATACGATAGAATATGGACTCCTTTAGCCACCTATGTCAATACGATAGAATATGGACTCCTTTAGCCACCTATGTCAATACGATAGAATATGGACTCCTTTAGCCACCTATGTCAATACGATAGAATATGGACTCCTTTAGCCACCAATGGCAATACGAAAGAATATGGACTCCTTTAGCCACCTATGTCAATACGATAGAATATGGACTCCTTTAGCCACCTATGTCAATACGATAGAATATGGACTCCTTTAGCCACCTATGTCAATACGATAGAATATGGACTCCTTTAGCCACCTATGTCAATACGATAGAATATGGACTCCTTTAGCCACCTATGTCA
Organism: Elysia crispata; assembly: GCA_033675545.1. Lineage (NCBI taxonomy): Eukaryota > Metazoa > Mollusca > Gastropoda > Plakobranchidae > Elysia > Elysia crispata. The sequence goes on along the minus strand of JAWDGP010001093.1, from coordinate 262,339 downwards.
ATACGATAGAATATGAACTCCTTTAGCCACCTATGTCAATACGATAGAATATGAACTCCTTTAGCCACCTATGTCAATACGATAGAATATGGACTCCTTTAGCCACCTTTGTCAATAAGATAGATTGATTTTTTTTTTTCGAAACGAATTAAAGGAATGTCCACAAAGACTCAAGAAAACATGAACGGATAACTTTCATACTGGCTCGCAATTTTTTTAATCGTGCTTAAGCCGCATCTACTTACAGCACGTATTCAGACCTTACTTAATTAGGACTAGACATACTGAAATTGCAATGACTTCCAAACACTTTTAGCCTTTAAAGCAGAATTTCAATTGACCCAGGTTAAGATATTGTGTCTATAGTCTTTGATAATCCTCCACCTCTCCCCCAACAAAAAATAATGATAATAAATGAAAAAATAACCCTTTTGGTAAGGCCTTTTACTCACGAGTCAAAACTTTTTAAACACATTTTTTAAATCACTTTAGAAATGAGAAAGTGAATTTAATTATTAGATATTAGAAAAAAAATGAATATGTCTGTCCATTATGATACATACATGCATGATTCCTCTCTGTTATCAGCTTCCTCGATATCCTTTAAGACTTCAAACACGTTCATTATGTTGCAGATTTGCAGCTTCCCCCTCGAAGAACGATCGCATGATGGCTCTGCATAATGCATTGTGAAAAAAAAAAAATTAAGTATGCATTTCTTCCAGAAGTATTTATAGTTTTTATGTTGAACGCATTTTTAATGACAATCATTTTATCTAATTCTGTATGTAAAGAAATGAAGATTCAGTCTGATATAGGTATAAGTATGCAAAATGAAAAAAGCAGACAATGATAACAACAACAGGAGCTCCCGTAGAGAGAAATGAGATATCTCCATTAAGTTCTTGGGAGAACTGGATTAGGATATTAGTTTATAATTATTACCGATGTTATATGTTACTTGAAAAACAATTTTGGACATTCAAATGAGAAAATTTATGGCAAAAGTTCCAATAAACTTCAGTTATATATGGGGAAAACAAGAAAGGCTGACTCGCGGAACATATGCTTGTAGACGAAATAAAATCCTTAATCGGAGTCCAAGTTGTTGTTTTTTTTTTTTTTGTTTTTTTGTTTTTTTGTATTTGTTGTTTTTTTTTCTTGCAGAAAAATGACATTGGGCTATACGGAGTAACTCGCTATTAGTTTTTTGGCAAAGCTGACATAGCTAATTATTTCATATTTTTTACGTTATCGATACTAGTGCGGAGAAAGACGACTCCAAAGTCAAATTTCATTTTTCTTCTGTGTATATTTAGCGAGCCTGGGATCACAGATCTTTACATAGAAACCTAAAAACCAAACAAATGTTGTATTTCTTGTTTACATAGAGTAAATTTAAAACCTGAATCTGTTGGATTGTTTTGTCCTCTTTGAAGCATTGACTTATACTATTGATGATTCCTCCCTTTATTTTTCCTGATATTGAGATAAATTAAAAGCTGAATTTGTAAACAATATACAGGTTGTTTCCTTAAAAGTATTATAAACTGGACAATTGCTGTCTCCACGTACGGAATTAATTTTCGATCACTGACTAAAATCGTACGAAGACATTGAGGCAGCTCCATGGCTATGTAAGAAAAAAAAATAACAAAGTCATATTCATTTTATACTGATTAGCCTAAGTATTACAACCAATTCGTGCTGATTCGTTTCAGCAAAAGTTGTCAAATTTCTCATGATGCCAATATTCAATTTTTTTTTTCAATTTAATCTCACTCCCAAGAAAACATTGCATAACATAGAATACTCACCTACTGAGCCGTTTCCATGTTTGCTCATGAATGCTCCGAAGTTCCATTCGTAATGAGACACTGTAGAAATTTGCAATACAATTTTTTTCAAGACGAAAGTCACAACTGAAAATTATTTTAGCCTTGGTCTAGTACAGAGTAAACCCACATTATAAATAATCAGGGTTGTTTGTCTAAATATTTGTTTGTAGTTTGTTGACGGATTTGAAGCTAGAGTAATAAAATAAAGAAAAAGATAATAGTACTGCTTGGGTCACAATGAAGTTATCAGTTCAACTGGAAAATTCAAATGTTTAAATGAACTAAAATAGTTAATTCAAAACTGTTTACCTGATTTCAAGTACATTATCCACTGCTGGAAATTCCATTTTTTCATGTACTCTGTTAAGATGAAGAAAAAAGTATTAAAACTTAAAGACTGGGATAAAACGTAAATTTACCATTCCTTTACTTACCCAAAGGGCATCACGGATCCTTTAACGTGTTTGTTACTAGATTTAGTGAACAAAGAAATTAGCTTCATTTCTTGGTTATTGATTGGATACACTTAATTTATTAAAATACTTCGTTGAAAGAAGGGAGGAGTCTTTTTAAACCTTAAAAGCTTATCATTTGACAAATCTGTATACGTCTTAATATCAGACATTCATCAAACAATAGGAGACAAGCTGTTTTACATAAATCAGTAAGTGTTTATGGCTTTTAAAAAGTTTGTGGGGTCTGGCGCATTTTTATTTATAATTGCCAAGGTAGTTTGTTTTGGACATAAAATTACTTACCTTTGAAGTACACAAACGCTTTCCATCCTGCGTAGAAATGAAAAAAAAAAACATTTACGTTCATAGCAGAAGTTACAAATGATTTTTTTTTTAGAAAGTTATATCCGCGTTTAAGCAGTATGATAAACAGACTCGCACACTGTACTTTATTAAAAACCATTAAGTTTCCCAACTGATTTCAGTAAATAATTTATTGCGCTTTCATTTACAAATTTGAATGAAGGAACATAGAAAAAAGGAAATTTATTGAAACAAAAAAACATCTTATAAGCTTAGAATGCGACAAAAATTGCTGGCAAAAAGCAGTATAAATTCAAAAATATTCGAAAAGGTGATATCTTTCTTCATCTCATCAGTTATAAGATATATACATTTATGTGTTCATAACATCCTTTGCTTGAAAACATTAGATTTTTACCTTCATTTGAGCTGCTGCTGCAGTTGGATGAGCTCGATCCTGAAGCGTCTAAAATAAAAATAAAAGAGAGAATGAAATCAATTTTCAGAACTTACATAGTTCACTTGGAAAAAAATACATGTCAAAAGCATTTTAAAAAGATAATAGAAAGATAGATCATACAAACACAGGAAGGTAGATAGATAGATAGATAGATAGATAAGTAAGTAGGTGAAAATATGATAGACAGATAAAAAGATAGATAGTTAGAGAAATAGAAGAGTGAATCGACACAAAAGTAGATAAATAAGTCGGTAGATAGGTAGGCATGTGCAACGATAAATTGATTGAATGATAGAAACGTAGATCAATTAATGAAGTGATTGGTTCATTTGTTGATTGATTCCTTGATCGATTGATTTGAGGTAGTAGATAGATTTATAGTTGACCAATTGGTTTTAAATGCGTCCAATAATCTTTTCTCTAACTATGATCGAAACATAATGAAAAGAAAATGAATCTAAGCTTTAGAAGAATGAAACTCACTGGTTACTGTACTATTCCTGGTTGTGGTCACGTTAACCCATGTTCCTGTAATAAGGGTCAATTAAATATTTAATAATAGCCTAGTGACTCTGACGGTATCGCATAAGAGATGAGAAAAATAAGCAATAAGATAATGAGAATAATCTTGCTGCTACTGAGGATGTTTGCTATGATGATGGTGAGGATGATGATGATGATGATGATGATGATAACTGTGAAATGTTAAGGAGGATAGTTATTATTGTGACTTGATGAAGCTGACAAATTTTGATGAAGATGCCGGCAATGATGATGGTGTTAAGGATGGTGATGATAATGATGATGATGATTTTGCAAATGTAAAGCAATACATCTAAGACATTGTAAAGACAACATTTGGATTTTCGAAAAGCATAACTATTGCATGATTTACTTTTCTTACTTTTGAAGGGTTCTATTCATGGTCACTTTTTCTGATTTGTATAAATAGTTTGGAATTTTTTTTTATTTTCTCAAAGAATCCTTGTTTGGTAGTCTTGCAAGATACAAATAAGATTATTTGATCCTGTTATAGGAGACTGTGTTCAACATTTAAAGCATATATCACTTGTTCTTTATTATAAGAGTATTTGTTGCGATTTATCTAAAGCATAAATATTTATAACAGCTTGATGGAGATAAATAGTAGAAGAATCATTAAGGAAGGTTCGAGAAGAAAAAGCAGCATCAACAAAAGTTGCAGCAGCAGCAGCAGTAAGAGTGGTAGTAGTAGTAGTAGTAGTAGTAGTAGTAGTAGTAGTAGTAGTAGTAGTAGTAGTAGTAGTAGTAGTAGTAGTAGTAGTAGTAGTAGTAGTAGTAGTAGTAGTAGTAGTAGTAGTAGTAGTAGTAGTAGTAGTAGTAGTAGTAGTAGTAGTAGTAGTAGTAGTAGTAGTCGTAGTAGTAGTAGTAGTAGTAGTAGTAGTAGTAGTAAAATTAGTATAGTAATTGTCTTTATTGTTATTTTATTGTAGTGGTAGTGTTTAGGGGTTATAGAATCTTTTACTTGTTTGTTTTCTTATTTTTCAATTTAGGTGTAGAATTAGCAGCATTATGGTATGCGGATTTACCTGTTGTTGAATTATACACACGCTTCGTCTCCGTTACCACAACTATGAAATAGAAGTAAGAAAAAAATAAGTTCATAAGTAAGATTCTTTCATTAAATTTAAGCATCTTTTTTCCGATTTTCATGAAGCATGTTTAAAAAAAATATGAAAATATGAAATTTTTTACAGGATACAAACTACTTAGTTCATGTTATGCAATAAAAGATAACTTGGTA